>VONZ01000979.1:245000-261911 GCA_012976165.1 Labeo catla
ATAGATAAATGTCCCAGATTGGCAGTTTTTTGTGATTTTATATCAATTGGTGGTTTATATGAATGGAAAACTTTCATTTTAAATAGATTTTTATGCAATTTGGGTCATTTAAGACAGTTTATGTTTTGTACGTCTTTGTACAATATGAGAAGAAAATGCAAAAAACTTAATTTAGAGCATATCATCTTAGTTAGGTAATTATGCATTTATTATTCATTTGTTATTTATTTATGAATAACTATTTGAATCTGTTATAGCAGATTCCACAGCCAAGCAAAGTAAAATAAATACTCGCCATCTGCAACATGTTCATTCTGACCCTGCATTCAAGCACAAACTCCAGATTTCATTTACTACTGTAAGAAAGATGTTCATGCTGTGATCTCAGAATCTGAGCCAGCAACCTCCCGCTACTCCAAATTGACCCTTCGCAAAGACCCGCCCTCCTTAGTTACTGTTGCTACGTCAGACCATGGCACCACTTTTATGCCACACATCATGTCCTCACGCAGTGATAAATACATCACGGACAAAGAGGACACTGACAACACGCCAACATACAAGACAGAACTGGTTACTTTTGGTATGAAACAAAGTCTACAAAGTGTTCAAATTTTGCCTTTTTTTTTTTTTTAAATTAAAACAACAAATATTGTTTTGTGGCTCTTTAACATGTCCTGTCAGATCACTGTAGCGCCTCAATTCAAGCGGCACATGAACCGATCATCTCTTCATCTTTACTAGTTGTAGCACAAAATAAACATGAATGAACATCAGAAGGTTTCTTGCTTCACCCGTGAAAAGATGTCAATACACACAATTTTTCAAGTTCAAGTCCACCAACTTTACAAAGTCTTACTTCGACTTTGAAGGGGTCATCGGATGCTAAGTTCACTTTTAAATGTTGTTTGAACATTAATGTGTGTTGTCAGTGTATGTACAAATCTACCCTATAATGATAAAAATCCATGCAGTGGTTTTTAATTAATCTGTAAAAATAATATCCCCTTTTTCAAATCGAGGCGTTCTTAGATGCCTGTCAGTGTGACGTCACACCAACAGAGGCCACTCCCACAATAGTTGATTGACATGAGCGTTTTACCTCAGATCAGCTGTCACAGTCCGACCTCTTTGTTTTGATGCCGGAGCAGGGATGTAAGTTAGACAAGAATATCTCCGATTGAGTGATTGAGGTGTTGTGTTGCTGGATGTAATAATGAACATAGTGGTCGTCATTTACTCCCGACATCTGAGCCGCTGAAGATGCAGTGGATTACGTTTGTTTGTGAAGGGAATGCGCCTCCCGATCTACATAAATCCGTCTATGTTCACGTGAATCATTCGTGATCCAGCTTCACTTACAGCAGAAGTGAGTATAAGAGTTTTTTATGAATCTTTGCGATCGCCTTTCCTTATAACGTGGTAGTAAGTTTAGCGGCTAAACGCGGCTAATGTAAACAAGATCGTCACTCCACAGAGAGAAGAGAGGGGCGGGGCGAGCAGAGCTCATTAACATTTAAAGCAGCCTCGACCAGAATGAGATGATTTTTTCAGAGCTGATTTTGTCAAGGTAAAAAGGGTGTTGTTTTACACAACCATTGAGAATTTTTAACTAAAGTATATTATAGACTTTTCATTAAGACCCTAAAGAATCATATCAACTTGTGGAAAATGGGCATCTGATGACACCTTTAACCTACTCTCCTGTTTGGTTTGTTTGTCGGACAAAATGGCATATTTGGCGTTATGATTGGTCAGATGGCCTGTTAATCAAACTCCCAGAGAAGGGTCAATTGAGCAGCCAAGATTGGGCAAAATTCAGAAATAACTGGGGCTGAAGAAATACCTGCAGTTAATACCATGTGCTGCACTTTTCACATGTGTCTGTTTAAATAGATTTTTAAAGATATAAGACCTTTGTGTCATTTGGAGCGACCACTCATCATGTGAAATATGAGTTATAGTATGTTAAAGTGAATGGTATTTTAATTTTTTTTTATCAGTTTTATGCAATTTACAGGAAAAATAAGTCTGCTAACTACATTTAAGAAGGTAACTCTAAAAATTCTAAAACAAAAATATGAGATTATTATTTACATAAACTAAAAATAAATGCAAATACCTTGTTTCTAAACACCTTGTTTCTAAGAACATCCAAAAAAAAAAAAAAAAGTTAAGCATGTTAAAGAAATGAATTAATTTTAATGTAAATCACGGTTGCACCACATGATATTTTTTATGGCTATAGTCAATTCACAGAGATCAAAAAACACTAAAATCACTTAATTTTAAATTTTAATATGAATTTATGTGTACACAACATTCTTAATGTTTGAACAATCACAAGAGATATTTTTTTGTATTTTAAAATTGGCCTGTCAAAAATCCTTATGCGTCAATAATGACCCATATATATATTCTGTATTAGTTTTCTCATTGAACGAGCAGTAATCTGATAGTTAGTTGATGTATGGCTGTGTATGCTGTGACTCACAGGATTATGGGTAGTTCTGGGCTCTCTCCTCCGGTCCCGTTGAGCGTGACGGACAGCGAGGCTTCGACGGGCTCGATCAGGTTCTTCAGCAGAACTTTGATCTGGTAGTGAAACACTGTGGAGAGAGTGAAGAGGCGTGTGTGTATGTGGTGTTATATAAACAGAAACAGGAAACAGCTTCGTTCACACACACTGACCTCTATAGGGCGCCTGCGGGCCGGTTCTGAGGTACAGGCCTTTAGCGTTCCTCCCCGCGCGCTCGCGTCTCACGTCGAAGCCCAGCGTGTTGCAGCGCATCTGCTTGCAGTCCAGACACAGGCCTTTGTTGAAGGTGCTGTCGTCACGGCAGCGGTAGCCTATTATGGGCTGGCTGGCGTTGACGAGGGAGTCGGTGAAGAGTTTGACGGCGCGCTCGTGGGCGCATTTTATGGTTTTGGGAACACCTATAAAACACAGCGTCTGTGTGTAAATGACTGTGTTCACTGCGCTGTAAAATAGCAGATGAAGCGCTGCTGGATTTAGTACGTCTGTCCTATTTTTAATCGTTGGGTGTATGTAAACATGCACTAGGTGGACATATTTCAGATGAGTTTGTTGTTTCACACAAGTGTGCAATGTTTTTCTAAGAGTGGAGAATGGAGGAGACAGTGTCTCCTTAAAATACTGGGTAAAGAAACTGTGTTAACGAAATAAAACAATGCCAATATTACAAAATATTACATGAATAACATGAGGTGGTGTATACAGTGAGGTCTATATATATATATTTGGACACTGACAGTGGATCACTGATTTTTAATATTTTAGCTGCTGACCAAAACATAAGGAATTACAGCTCTTTAATATGTACCTCCCCCCTTTTTCATAAGTAATTGGACAGTTGAATCAAAAGTTGTTTCACGGACAGTTGTGGGCTACTCCTTTATTTTTCTACATCAGTTAAGCAGGTAAAAGGTCTGGAGTCGATTCTAAGTGTGTCATTTGTATTTGGAAGCTGTTGCTCTGAACCCACATCATGCGGTCGAAGGAGCTCTAGATGCAGGCAAAACAAACAATTCTTAGGCTTCGAAAAACAAAAGAAATCCATCAGAGAGATAGCAGGAACATTAGGAGTGGCCAAATCAACAGTTTGGTACATTCTGAGGAAAAAAAAAGAACACACTGGTGATCTCAGCAACATAAAAACGCCTGGATGTTTACAGAGGACATCAGTAGTGGATGATTGGATGATCCTCTCCACAGTAAAGAAAAACCCTTTCACAACATCCAGCCAAGAAAAGAACTCCCTCAGTCTAGAATCACGAGAAGACTTCACAAGAGCAAATACGGACAAGGTGCAAACTAGGCCAGATTAGACTTTGCCAAAAAAAACATCTAAAAAAGCCAGACTACTTCTGGAAAAGCACTCTTTGGACGGCTGAAATCAAGATCAACCTGCACCAAAATGACGGGAAGAAAAAAGCCTGGAGAAGGCTTGAAACAGCTCATGATCCAAAGCATAAAACATCATCTGTGAAACACGGTGGAGCAGTGTGTGATGGCATGAGCGTGAACGGCTTCCAGTGGCACTGGGTTACTGGTGTTTATTGATGACGTGACAGAAGACAGAAGCAGACGGATGAATTCTGAAGTGTTTAGATATACTGTCTCTGCCCAGATTCAGCCAAATGCAGCAAAGTTGATTGGGCAATTCACAGTACAAATGGATGATGACCTAAAACATACAGCGAAAGCAACCCAGGAGTTCTTAAAGGTGAAAAAGTGAAATATTCTACAATGGCCAAGTCAATCTCCTGATTTCAATCGGATTGAGCGTGCATTTCACTAAAAGCAGAAAGACCCACAAACAAACAAACAACAACTGAAGTCACAGCATCACAAAGGAGGAAACTCTAAGGCAGTTATTGCCTGCAAAAGGTTCAACAAAATATTTAAAATGAACATTTTATTTATGATCATATTTATTTGTCTAATTACATATGAGCCCCTGAAAATAGGGGGACTGTGTATAAAAATGGTTGTAATTCCTAAGCATTTTATGTTATATTTTTGTTCAGAATTTTCAAAGAATAATAAGCAAAAGATCAGTAATGTTTATTTAACCATGAAAATGCAACTGTGACATGAATTTACTAGGGCTGTCAAATGATTAATCACGATTAATCGCATACAAAGTAAAGGTCTGAGTTTGTCTAATATATGTGTGTGTACTGTGTCTAATTATTATGCATATATAAGTACAAACACATTCATGTAAATATTTAAGCAAAATTTACAAGTATATGTATTTATTATATTTTTTATATAATTTCTATTATATATAAATAAAACTATTTTGCACATAAATAACATTTCTCTTAAATACATAAACATTAATTTGTGTATATTCATATATAAATAATAATTACACACAGCACACACACACATATATTAGGCAAACTTTTGTTCTTTTTTGTCATTTTATTAGTTTTTGTTGTTTTTAAGTATGTATATATACTCTTTTTTAATACATTTTTATTTTAGTTTTAGTTATTGCAGTACCAAATAAAACAGAACTTTTGCCTTGGAAACTAGCTTAGGTAAATGTTTAAATAAAATGTGTGTGTGCGTGTATGTGTGTGTATATATATATATATATATATATATAAATAACATTTAAGTAATTTTTTATGGTTTTAGTTTTAATTTTGGCATGAAACTCCAGATGGCACAATCCGATAGGTCAAACTCAATCTGACCTAATGACATCATTATCACGTGGCACAGCTGATTGGTTCTCTCCTGTATCATTAGCCAATGAGCTCACTGCTCAACATTTAATTATATGACTAGTGCTAGCTGTAGCAGTTTGCATCATGCTTCAGAAACCCTCCACCTTCCCCAGCTCCACCTGTATAGATCTGCTATGAGGTGGAGGGTTATTCATAAATGTTATATGTGCGGCAGCAGTATTTCTTACATGCTCACAGCAGCATGTTGTGGATGTATTGGCAGTAGCAAGTCTCGGTACTTGCCGACAAATCATATCAAATTGAGCCCTATCTTTGTCCACGCGGATCTGTGCGTGGGGTTCGGTCGTACCTTGCAGGCCGTACTGGAAGACGTTGCTGTAAATGTCGAGCATCTTGCAGCCTGGCTGAAAGGATCCTCCGTTGGGGTAGAAGTCCACGTGAGCGACGCTCTGCTTTATTCCCACTCCCGGCATGATGCTGGAGCCGGTGAAGGTGTGGATGGCGTCCACGAACTGAGCGTCGTCCGGAGACAGTCTGTCAAACGCCGGCAGACCCTCGAAGTGTGGCGCGGCCGGATCCAGACCTGCGGCACGTGCACACACACACACACAGCACATGCTTCATGACGCTACGCCGGCCGTTTACTGGATGGAACAGCATGTGTGCTTTCATCCAGACTCTCTGAAAGCTGGTGGAGAACGCAGGCGTCTTTCTAAAGAAAACATTTACTCTGAATAAAGTTTTCAGACTGAATCAGTGTTCTGATCAGCGGTCAGATAAACAGCGTCTTTCTCCACCGATGCTCATTCAGCAGTGTGTTCTGATGAAATGTGTGTGTTGGTTGCGCTGATGTTTATGCTTGATAGTGAGTCACTGAGATGAAGCTCAAGCTCGGTTTGATCATGTGTTTGGCTTCATCTTACCAGTTATGCGGCCCACTTTCCTCAGTCCTCTGAAATGACTTCCTGCGAATCCGGCCACATGTGCTCCCAGACTGTAGCCGATCAGATGGACATCATCCATGGAGAGCTGCGCCACTTCCTGTCAAGAGAGGAAGTGCCGTCAGGACTCGCTTCGCTCTTAGATACCGATGTGCATACAGTACGGACTCTTTTCTCAGATTCTGGGTGGTATACCGGTTCATACAAAATACTTAATCTTCTTATGATATGAATTTTTAAAATACCGCAATACTGGTGTCACTTAAATAACGTTCGGAACGCAACACTGTTTTAAAGTGGTCTCTTTTCACTGTGGTGAGGGAACAACTGTTACTAAGTGTGAAAGTTCTAGTAGAAGGTGATGACATAGAAGAACTCGTCCATATTTATCCACACTGACCGCCACAGATATCCACCACCCCCTGCCATCAGCTCCCACGTCTCACACGAGCGTGACTTCAGCACTATATTAAGCAACCTTCAGAACCGTTTAACTGCTTTTTTCCTCATAGAATATACATACTGACAAACCTTTTTTTTTTAAGATTTATTTTTGGCTTTTTTGCCTTTATGATGATAGGACAGATCATAGCTGACAGGAAGTGAAGTAGAGGAGAGATAAGTTGTATGTTGGTGTGCTGCCCACAAGGCTATCGGCGCCGACAAACCTGGTGACTTTTTCGGATAAACAGTAGGGATGTGACAAGATCTCGTAGCATGAGATCTCATGAGATCCGATGTGACGATATCCTCGCAAAACATTTTAGAGTGTTTACATTAGAGCTGCACGATTAATCCTTAAAATACTGAGATCTCGATTCTAACGCCCATGCGATCTTATTCCTGAATGACAACGATTTATCTATGTCCATTACGACTGTTTCACATCGTGAGTGTCAGTGAAGCATGAGAAGCAGGTTTTGTCGCTGCTCATGTTAGTGAATCAGAGGGTTGAGGTAAATGTGAACGCAGAAAGAGCAACACAAACAGTCTTTTCAACCACATTATAATCATTATTTCTGTGTTACAGACATTTAAATAACATAAGTACTAGGATAAAAGTTCATAGTTTGGGTATAAACACTTATTGTCTTACAGTAGCGATCAAAACGAAAGTATCTTAACACGTGTATCTATTGTAACGCTTATCCTCTTCCGCCAGGAGGTGGCGACAACTGCCCGTTTAAAAAAAAGTAGGTCATTGAATCATTCACCAGAACCACTAGTAAATTACGTTATTTTATTTTATCTTTTTTCTCCAGAATCATGAGAGAATCATGGTCTCCAATTTATTAAAAACAACTGGGATTCTCAATTTATCCAGAATCGTGAAGCTCTTGTTTAAATGTTGTTTATTACTGCATATAATTCATTAAAATGGAAGTTTAATTTCATAAAGTTCAACATGTACCTACATTTTTTTTTTTGCATTTTGTCATTTTCAGTTGAATAAAAGAATATTTTCCCTATATATTTCATCGAGGATTTCTTAAGAAAAGTTTAAAACTCTCGTCTCGTTCTCGTGAACCCAATGCTCAGATGCAGGCAGTGCGCTGAATGAGACAAAAAAGTTCTATATAACCAAAACCACTGCATAGACACTCTTTAGCACTCTTTATCAGACGATGTCGTGATTATAACCTTGAAATACACGCCTCGGGTCTTTAGCAACCAAGGACGTCATTCACTACCATAAGAGTGACTCCTGGTTAACAGGTATTAATGGGTCGTGTTTAGTCACTATTTAGTGTGGAATATTTCTACAATATTTGCTCATCATGACAGTAGAATAGGGCCTTCTAAGTCAATCTACTGCAGTATTTCCTCTCTCCATCAGTAGAAAATGTGGTTAACAACCGGTCATGCATAAAAAAATATTCCGTCATATAACGTGAAACTGGGAAAATTTTGAAAAATATCATAATACACATTTTTGCTCATACCACCCAGCACTATTTTATCGTAATTCTAGTAAAGTTTTTTAAATGTGAATTGATGCACAATACTACACTTTGTGTTATATTATCTTTGACATTAAATTCCTGTAAATTTCACAACAGTTGTGGCAAGGTTCTCTCAAAGTTATGAACAAACGTTCTTCCAGTAACGTTAACAGAACGTTCATTTAAAATGATCTGGTCTTTAATAATGTTCTCAAATGTTCTCGTTAGCACAAAAATATCATCATACCTCATTCATGGAATGGTTTTGTTTCTGAAATGTTTCACTAATGTTTTTCAAATGTTTGCAAAATGATGTTTTCTTTTCAATTCACAGAATTGCTATTTTAGACTTCTATACTCTTGCTAAATGGTAACACAGAAAATATAATTGTTGTCGCTCCGTTGACAGCTATACAGGTTTGCCCAACTATGACGACTTCTGTTTAGGTTTGGTTCACCAAACGTTTACGTTGAAGATCTTCATTACCTCCAGCCATTTGAGCAGCGCGGCCACGTCCTGCCCCACCTGTCTGCTGTTCTTGGCCGCGATTGGATACGGCTGGCGCGCCAGATTCCTCCAGTCGCTGATGAGCACGTTGACGCGGCCGAGCCGGACCTTCAGCGCAGAAGCCAGATCGAAGATCCACGTCTCCATGAGTCCATTTATCTGAGAGCGGGAGGAAGAGCTGACCTCATTCACACACAAACATGCTTCAAAACAAAGCCATCGGTCAAAGTCTTTGCCCGTTTCCTCCGTTTCGAGGAACTTCCTGTCTGCTCTACATGTTTGTTGACTCACGAAGTGAGTCGTAAAGCTGCGATACGCAGCGTCTAACAGGCAGTAAACACAGATATGTTCCCGTTTTGCCTGAGAAACAGCTCTGTGAGCATTAAACAGATCTTCAAAATCAGATTGGAGAAAGTGATTCTGTAGGAGGAACCTTCATTAAAGCACTGGTCTGACTGAGCTCTGATCTTCTGCAGGCTTTACAAAGGTAGATTTATGATTATTGAAGACATTTTCAAGAACAAGTAAAGAAAATTGAATAGAGCACAATACATACATTTAAGTCAAATTGAGTTGTACTATGACATAAAATATCAAACCTTGTTTTATGCCTTGTGAGTTTTTGATAAAAATCAGAACAAATATCTCCCAATGGAGTTTTCATTCCCCACTGACAGATATTTGTTGTTCTTGTAAATGTATCTTGATTTACGGATGTTTAGATATGTGTACCAGAAAACATTACAAAAACACTGAGGAAGATATTCATTTTTTTCAGTTCAATTTGCGGAGGAGTGAATTAAGACTTCTTAAGACCATTTTAAGACCCAAATAAAGCCTGTGTTGTGTTTCTTTCACCTTCCAGCCGTGTATAATCATCACCAGCGGGTCGCCGTGGTTGTAGGCGCAACTGTGGAGGGTTTCGGAGCGGAATGGGACCACGGCGCAGGTCTCCTCAAACACGCTCCCCTCGTGATACAGATGAAAGCTGGACTTCAGCACCGTCTTTACTGGAGGAGCGCTGGGAGTCTCTGCTAAAATTAAACCCAGCTGTATAATTTCAGAGCATGAAGCCCCATCCCTTCACGCCGTCCTGCGGCTTTCAGGACTTTCCGTGGCAAACGTTCAAAGAGTTTTTCTGAGAGCATGCAATTATACAGTAAAGTCTGCTGTGTCTAAAATAAGAACTCCAACACATGCTTTAAACCGGTTGGTGGTTGAGGAATCATGTTCTTACCTGTGAAGTTTGAATCTCCTCTCACAGGCGCTGTGACGGCAGTCATGAGGAGTAAAGCGCTCAGGACTCTCATGGTCATCTGGAGGGGTCAGGAGTTTCTCCTGTGGATCCGCGTCTGCTCTGCTGCCCGAGAATGAGAGTCTGACTGAAGATAGAGAGAGAGAGAGAGAGAGAGAGAGAGGGGGGGCGGAGCCAGACTGACTCTCTGCTCTGATTGGCTGCAGGTTCTGGCTCTGTTTGAAGAGGGAAAGTACAGTGGGTTAATTGGAAAGAAAACCTGCCACTAAACGTTCTGAAGTTTTGATTGATCTCCATTCGATGAGCAAATGCTTCCTCTTTCATAACAATGTCTCTTATTCCCAAGAGCTCCTACCACTCTGATCAGGGTCTGAATGAGCGTCTTTTAACGCTGATTCATTGTTTTATTGGAAATAGATCATATCTGTATCCTGAGATCAAGTCAGCGCTTGTTTCAGTAAGTTCCAGTAAGTGGAAAGTGAAAGCATTTAATCTGTTAAAGTAGATTAAAGTAATCTGAAACTCAACCAAAAAAAACATTATATCAAATTCCATACACACACACACACACACACACACACACATATACATACATACACATATATATATATATATATATATATATATATATATATATATATATACACACACATATATGTGTGTATATGTCTATGTGCTTATGTATGTATGTATGTATGTATGCATGTATATATATATATATATATATATATTAGACACACACACACACACACACACATATATATATACACACACAAGTCCTTCTTGGTTATTGTTTTTGAATGTCAAACTAGCTCTACACCATGTAGGCCTGTGCAATCTGAACAGGGAAAGGTTAATCTAATCACATAAAGTCCTGTCATGTGTTAAAAATAAAGGACTAACATAAAAACCAAAACTGAAAGACTACAATGAACTAATAAACACACTTGTTAAAATTGAAAATAGGCTTTACAATAATTAAAAAGACATAGAAACTAAAAAGTCAAAACTATAATAACCATAACCTGACATTTGTTCATTCAGAGACGCAGCTTTTTGTTGACGGAGATGAACGTGTTCATGTGTCATTTACCCTCAGTAGACAGCAGCAGAATTGTCCAGACATGAACAGAACCTCCGCTTGCGAACATCTGACGCGTGTTTGTAAGCAAGAAAAATCTGCTGTTAAGTTTAACAAAAGTTCTGTTTATTTCAGCAAAAACACAAATTTACAGTTAAAGTCACAGGATTTCATTACAAAAGATCTACTTTTTACGAAAGACTTTCAAAAACAACAAGTCAATAAAAGAAGCCTGATCTACAAACACATGAACATAACCATAAATATTAGAGACAGTATATGAACGACAACAAGCTGAAATAAAACTTACATTTAACATGAAAACTCAATTGGTGCTCTAGTGGAAAATCTTTCACAGCTCTTTTTGGCAAGCGCTAGTCTTTGCCGCGAACCATTACACTCACGTGCGTGACGGTCGTGCTCAGACAAGCATGTTTGTCAGGTCGTTTCATGATCAATGTTGTCAGTCAGTGTGCTTTTGTTTGGTGTTTTTTGCTTTAATCTGGACAGAATTCCTGACAGGAAGCTCCTGACACATTTCCATCATGTTAAAAGGTATAAACAGTCATTGAATGGTTTGTTCTGGGTTCAGTATAATATTAACCCATCAGCAAAATACAATCAGATGTTACGTAGAGTGAAGGATTATGGGACAGAAGGATGACAGACGTGAAGCTTGTTGAAGCACTTACATGAATCAATCAGTAGAAACTCGTTCATTATTTGAGTTGTGAAGGTCTGCTGATGTCACTGATGAGTTTACTCATGTAAACGGTGTGTGAAGATGAGTTTACCGGCTTTACTTGGTCGCGACAGGAATTCGACTGATCTTGGGTTTTTAGCTCATGTTGATCATCTCGTATTTGTCCTTTAAGCTGCTGTCCTCATCTTCCTCCTCATCATCCTCTTCCTCAGGTTCTTCGTGAGGTTTGTCGTTGTGGTTGGAGTGATGAAGCTCAATCAACAGGAAGTAGATCACAGCACCGGCGACGCCTCCTACTAACGGCCCGGCAACAGGGATCCACCACCAGTAATCTGCAGTGCTGCACACACACACACACACACACACACACACACACACACAATATAGATGACCAAATTATCATAATATAAATCACAGAATCATCATAACATATCACTGAGCCATCATCACAATACATCACCAAATCTTTAATAATATATTACCCAAAAAAACAAAAAAAACAAAAACACAACATATTACCAAATCAGCATAATTTATAACCAAATCATGTAATCATAATTGAAATATAGCACAAAATTATTATATCACCAAATCATCATAACACCAAAACTATATATATTACAGAATTATCACAATATCACTAAAAAATCATCACATCATATCACCAAATCATCACAAATCGGTAAATAATAAAAAAAAATATAAGACCTAAGCATTATACATCATCACATCATCACAATATCTCACTGAATCTTCCTAATATGTCACCATCTCTGTTTCCTGTTTAACACTGTAAATCTGTATTGTATAAAGAACTATAGAAAAAAGTGACTTCACTAAATCATCATAACATAATTACTGAATTGTCATATCACCAAATCATCACAATATATCACTGAATCATCAGGAAATATCACTAAATGATCACAATACATCACAAAATAAACAGTATATTAGAGAATCATCAGAATACATCACTGAATCAACATATAATCAAATCATTACAATCTGCTACATATGACTGTGCAGAAGCTTAATTCATTTGATGAACCAGCTGTGAAATCTAATAATTTGTTATTATAATAACTACAACTAACACACACATATACATATACATACACATACATATATATATATATATATATACACACACACACACATATATATACACATATATATACAGGGGTTGGACAATGAAACTGAAACACTGGCCAATATAGTGTTGGGGGTTTCATGGCTATATTTATGCAGCCTGGTGGCCAGTCTTTACTGATCGCACATTCCACCAATAAGAGCAGAGTGTGAAGGTTGACTTTGTGCACCCAATAGCTCAAACATTGTACCCTGAAGGTGGTGCCGTGTATTAGGATGATAATGCACCAATACACACAGCAAGACTGGTGACAAGAGTGATTTGATGAACATGAAAGTAAAGTTAAACATCTCCCATGGCCTGCACAGTCACCAGATCTGAATATTATTGAGCCACTTTGGGGTGTTTTGGAGGAGCGAGTCAGGAAATGTTTTCATACACCAACATCACATAGCGACCTGGCCACTGTTCTGCGAAAGGAATGGCTCAAAATCCTTCTGGCTACTGTGCAGGACTTGTATTTGTCATTCCCAAGATGAAATAATGCTGTATTGGCTGCAAAAGGAGGCCAAACACCATACTAATTGTGGTCTAAACCCAGGTGTTTCAGTTTCACTGTCCAACCCCTGTATATATACACATATACACATATACATATATATATTATATTGTATATATATACACACACACACACATATATAGCTGCACATTCGTCACATTTAAAGCTCATGAATGCATGTGATATTATGTAATGAACTGATCAATAGTGTGTGTGTGCAGCGCATTAATTAGACTGTCAGAGCTCAATAACTCAAACTGATGCTGCGAATGAAACTCAATGTCTAAACTCAACACTAAACTCAAACCGAGTGAGTCGCTCACCTAGACAGCATGTAATGCAAATGTATTTCAGTAGACAGCAAAATTATGTCACTGAAGATGCCTACCTGTTTTTTTTTACAAATAGTACGGTAAAACCTGATGCATATTAGAGCAGAATATCAACACACTCGTACCTGAACACACTCACACACACACACCAGAACAAACTCACTCCTAAACACACTCACACCAGAACACGTTTGTACCTAAACACAGTCACAACAGAACAAGCTCAAACCAGAACAAACTCGTACGAGAACACGCTCACACCTGAACCCACTCACACTCACGGAACACAATCGCACCGGAAAAACTCACACCTGGCCACTTTCATTTACCTGGAACACTTTTCGTTACCAGAACAAGCTCACGCACCCTGAACACACTCACACCCTGAACAGCTCACACACACACCCAAAACACACACACACGGACGCGGCTCACACCCTGAACACGCTCACACACACACACACCAACACACACACACCTGAACACTCCGCAGACACACTCACACCCTGAACACACACTCACACCCTGAACACACTCACACCTGAACCACACTCACACCTGAACCACACTCACACCCTGAACACACTCACACCCTGAAGACACGCTCACGCAGCCACGCACTCACACCCAGGGCACTTTTACTTTCGTTACCCACAGACCCACCGCGTGCTGGAACCGGCTCACCCCTGAACAGCTCACACACACACACACACACGCACCAAAGCCGCACACACACGCGCCAAAACGCACGCACGCAAGACACGCACGCACGCAAAGGCACACTCCACGCACCAAGACACACTCCACACCTGAGACGCACTCCCGCACCTGAGACACGCCACGCCCTGAACACTCCGTGCCTGAACCCGCACGTGCCAAGGACACGCTCCCGCACCTGGTTTCGCGGCTCGCACCAATTTACCGCGCTCACTTTGGGGCACACCTTTCGTATCCCGAACCCACCGCGTTACTTTAAGAACACACTCACCCCTGAACAGCAATACGTAGCTCAGTGTACTTCGTTTCAGTTACGTATTGCTGTAGAAGTGCGTTTTTGAATGGTGAACCCCAACACCCTAAACTTTCCACCATTAGTTTAGCACATAACCCTAGAAGAGACAGCCCTTGACTCCCTAGCTAGTTTGGGTTTTAAGCAGCAATTTAATTTGGTTCTTGGGAACAGTAGCGAGGAACCCCTCTACAAAGAGTCGTGCAGACCTGGGGGCTAGAGAGACATAGAGAGGCGGCCAGTTGATGGAGATGGCCAGCGCCTAACCAGCATTGGACTTTGCTCTGACGCTTGGAGTTTTTTGCCCCTAACCATGGCCCGTGCCTCCAGCTCTGGACCTCTCTTATGCTGATCGAAATATTCCCTGGGGGTCTGTCTTCACTGTGGAGGGCACCCTAAGCTGCTAGAAGTCAGTAAATTGATTCAAAAAATTCAAAACAAAAAAGTTACGTGTGCTAAACTAATTTATGACGCACAAAACAGTGCCGAGTGTGGATTTAGGATGTGTTGGGGAGTCACAACCCATTTTTGAGAGAGTATAAATATGACTGATGTAGAGAATTCCAGTCATACACAGTTCAAGCTCGCCTGAAGAAGGGTTAAGAGTCCCGACACGTCGCGATCAGGCTTGAACACAGAGAAATAGGCCTCCATCATGAGTCTGGGTGATGTAGAGAGCCACAAAAGTAATTACAGTGGGTTCAGAAAATAAGTTCTCCGTCCAGAAAGATGTAGAGATTGCGTTTTTTGAATGGTGAACCCCAACACACCCTAAACTTACCATTAGTTTAGCACATAACCATAGAAGGAACAGCCCTTGACTCCCTAGCCCTAGTTTGGGATTTTTTAGCGGCAATTTGTTGGTTCTTGGGGCTGTTGCGGGCCCTCTACAGAGTCGTGCAGACCTCTGGGAAATTTCGAGAGACATAGAGAGGCGGCCAGTTGATGTAGATGGCCAGCGCCTAACCAGCATTGGACTTTGCTCTGACGCTTGGAGTTTTTTGCCCCTAACCATAGCCCGTGCCTCCAGCTCTGGACCTCTCTTATGCTGATCGAAATATTCCCTGGGGGTCTGTCTTCACTGTGGAGGGCACCCTAAGCTGCTAGAAGTCAGTAAATTGATGAAAAAAATTCAAAACAAAAAAGTTACGTGTGCTAAACTAATTTATGACGCACAAAACAGTGCCGAGTGTGGATTTAGGATGTGTTGGGGAGTCACAACCCATTTTTGAGAGAGTATAAATATGACTGATGTAGAGAATTCCAGTCATCCACAGTTCAAGCTCGCCTGAAGAAGGGTTAAGAGTCCCGAAACGTCGCGATCAGGCTTGAACACAGAGAAATAGGCCTCCATCATGAGTCTGGGTGATGTAGAGAGCCACAAAAGTAATTACAGTGGGTTCAGAAAATAAGTTCTCCGTCAAGAAAGATGTAGAGATTGCGTTTTTTGAATGGTGAACCCCAACACACCCTAAACTTACCATTAGTTTAGCACATAACCCTAGAAGGAACAGCCCTTGACTCCCTAGCCCTAGTTTGGGATTTTTTAGCTGCAATTTGTTGGTTCTTGGGGCTGTTGCGGGCCCTCTACAGAGTCGTGCAGACCTCGGGGAAATTTCGAGAGACATAGAGAGGCGGCCAGTTGATGTAGAGGGCCAGCGCCTAACCAGCATTGGACTTTGCTCTGACGCTTGGAGTTTTTTGCCCCTAACCATGGCCCGTGCCTCCAGCTCTGGACCTCTCTTATGCTGATCGAAATATTCCCTGGGGGTCTGTCTTCACTGTGGAGGGCACCCTAAGCTGCTAGAAGTCAGTAAAGTGATGCAAAAAATTCAAAACAAAAAAGTTACGTGTGCTAAACTAATTTATGACGCACAAAACAGTGCCGAGTGTGGATTTAGGATGTGTTGGGGAGTCACAACCCATTTTTGAGAGAGTATAAATATGACTGATGTAGAGAATTCCAGTCATACACAGGTCAAGCTCGCCTGAAGAAGGGTTAAGAGTCCCGAAACGTCGCGATCAGGCTTGAACACAGAGAAATAGGCCTCCATCATGAGTCTGGGTGATGTAGAGAGCCACAAAAGTAATTACAGTGGGTTCAGAAAATAAGTTCTCCGTCCAGAAAGATGTAGAGATTGCGTTTTTGAATGGTGAACCCCAACACACCCTAAACTTACCATTAGTTTAGCACATAACCCTAGAAGGAACAGCCCTTGACTCCCTAGCCCTAGTTTGGGATTTTTAGCGGCAATTTGTTG
>VONZ01000980.1:0-261682 GCA_012976165.1 Labeo catla
TGATTAAAAATTCTCAATGGTTTTGTAAAACAACACCCTTTTTACCTTGTCAAAATGAGCTCAGCAAAAATCATCTCATTCTAAGGGGTTGTTCTTTTAAATGCAAATGAGCTCTGCTCACCCCGCCCCTCTCTTCTCTCTGTGGAAGGACGATATTGTTTACATTAGCCGCATGTAGCCGCGTTTAGCCGCTAAACTTCCTAACTACCACGTTATAAGGAAAGGCGATTGCAAAGATTCATAAAAAAACCCTTATACTCACTTGTGCTGTAAGTGAAGCTGGATCATGAATGATTCGCGCGAACATAGATGGATATATGTAGATCGGGAGGCGCATTCCCTTCACAAACAAACGTAATCTACTGCATCTTCAGCGGCTCAGATGTCGGGAGTAAATGACGACCACTATGTTCATTATTACACCCAGCAACACAACACCTCAATCGCTCAATCTGAGATATTCTTGTCTAACTTACATCCCTGCTCCGTCATCAAAATGAAGAGGGCGGACTGTGACAGCTGATTCGAGGTAAATCGCTCATGTCAATCAACTATCGTGGGAGCGGCCTCTGCGGGTGTAACGCAACAACGACAGGCATCTGAGAATGGCTTGATTTGAAAAAAGGGATATTATTTTTACAGATTAATTAAAAACTACTGCATGAATTTTTATCATTATAGGGTAGATTTGTACATACACTGCCAACACACATTAATGTTCAAACAGCATGAAAAAGTGAACTTAGCATCTGATCACCCCTTTAAAATGGTCAAGTACATGATATTAAGAACCAAGGCCATATAAAATTATGAAATTGATAAATTCAGTTATCTTAACTAGAGGAATATGTTAAATAGCTAACACTACCTAAAATAATCTGCAACCTAAATGTACAATTTTACTAATTTAAAAATTATTTAAAAAATAAACAAACAATAAAAACTATCAGATTCTGCAAAGGGTGCATAGTTAAAACCAAATCTGTATGTAATTATTATATTACCTTGTATGTTTTTTTTTTTAAATGTTCCCATTTTTTGGCCGCTCTGGCAGGGGATACCACCCCCTGCAAGCTGATGTACAGATTGCGTCTTTACAGTATCTTTATAGTATTAAATAGGTAAATAGCGTATCAACAATGAAAAAGGGCAACAGTAAACAGTCAATTTTTAAATAAAGCAAATACAAATTCGTTAATATTTGTTAATAATATTCTAAGACGTAGATGAATACTGTAACGTTACATATGTTCACTAACATAACTGAACAATCGACCAAATTATCATCTGACAATGTTGTCAATTTAAAAGTTCCCACACTAAAAAGTAATTACTGTGCCAACAAATTGCCCCCTATCATTTTGCTTCACAACATCTTTATAAAGACACCTTCAAACAATAAAAAGTTACTTACATTTGTAAAAGTTGCCACCTCCAATGTTGCCGTCCGCCATATTTCTTTTTCTTCAACACTCTATCACCGCCTCACATTGAATTTTGGGAAATAGCGCTTCAAAGAGTGTACATCGGTTGTACACTCGAAATCAGAATGCATTGTAAGCAAAAAGTAGTGAACGAATGTAGGGAATGAAGTCGTTCACTCAGAATTCAGACAGCACTACAAAATGGCCAACACCCGATATAGTGCACTATATAGGGGATAGTGAGCGGTTTCGGACACAGCTTTGGATTGGATTTTCAAAGTGGCTGCTCAAATGATTAATCAAGTGCTGAGAAATAATTTTATCTCATTTTGGGAAGCATAAACTGTACCAAAAATAAAATAAATATAAATTGTGTCCCCATCAGCATTAGTTTGGTTTCACATTGCCAATTGTTTATGGAAACTGTGCTCTCTTTCAAACTAAACTGCCAGCATGAGTCTTTACATAATAGTTAGCCTTTAACTTTTTAGTTTAAGATTTTGGCTTTTGCAACTGGTGCAAGTTGTGTTCCACCAATTGGCTTCTCACCTCAGCCTACAATCGAATTCTTGCATAAAAAAAGAAGAGCAGTGTTATCAAGGTTTCCTATGGCAAACGCATGCATTAATTGCCTTAAGTCGCCTTTGTACATAAAGTACGAGGAATTCAAAAGCCAACACACATGGTTTTGGCATGGAATAGGCACCCTTCTCAATTATAAGTTGCATTAAAATTGATAGTTCACCAAAAATTCAAATTGTCATTGTGGTCAGCAGAGTGGGGCAGAGAGACATGGGAATAATGCGAGGCTGGTGGCGTGATGGCTAGTGTCACCTGTGTGCCACTGGCCTCGAGTGTCTCACAGAGGAGCTCCGGATGGATAAATGGAGGAGTGACAACAATGAGAGATGAGAGACGACTGTGAAGTTCTGTTGAATGTTTGTCGGTTCCTGTCTCCTTCCTTCTGGGTTTTAGCACCAATGTAGCCAAGTTAAAGGGGTCATGGGATGCCCGTTTTCCACAAGTTGATATGATTCTTTAGGGTCTTAATGAAAAGTCTATAATATACTTTGGTTAAAAATTGTCAATGGTTGTGTAAAACAACACCCTTTTTACCTTGAAAAAATGAGCTCTGCAAAAATCTGAGGGATTGTTCCTTTAAATGCAAATGAGCTCTGCTCACCCCGCCCCTCTCTTCTCTCTGTGGAGTGACGAGCTGTACTCTGAGAGCTTGTTTACTTTAACCTTGAAACTTGCTAACTAGCACGTTATTAGGAAAGGTGATTGCAGAGATTCATAAAAAACCCTTTTCTGCCGTAGGTGAAGCTGGATCACCAATGATTTGCGCGAACGTAGACGCATTTATGTAGATCAGGAGGTGCAAGACGCTAATGTCAATCAACTATTGTGGGAGTGGCCTCTGTCGGTGTGACACCTTGATTTGAAAAAGGGGATATTATTTTTACAGATTAATTAAAAACCACTGCATGAATTTTTATCATTATAGGGTAGATGTGTAAATACACTGACAACACACAATGTTCAAACAACATGTAAAAGTGAACTTTGCATCCGATCACCCCTTTAACATTTTGAATGTAATATTAACAATGTACTAAACATTTGACAGGGGTCTGTATTTTCAGACTGCATGCACATACCTTTAATGATTTAAGGGAATACAGTTACAGAGTGTTACAGAGTTTTACAGCAATAAAGTCCCTAAATACTTAGTGAAGGGATTTCCTGTCTCTTGTTTTATTAAAAAAATACATGAAAAGTAAAGAACATATGACAAATTACAATCATTGTCTGGAGAGTCGATCTTCAAGAAAATTACCTACACTTAAAAACATGTCCATGATACCATTGTTACCATCCTCGGACAGTGGGTCAAACAAGTCCTGAAGTGAATGGTAAGTTGTTTCACTGATGAAAACATAATTTGGTAAAATCACCACACTGTTTAATGTCTGCAAATGTATTCAACGGCAGTGTTCTTCAAATTCATTATCATGTGGTGCCTCAAAAACACCAGCTGTTGCAGCGTTCCCTGTTCCTGAATGGTGAATTACGAGTTTGTCCTCCTTGTGTAGAAAGACCATTATAGTTCCATTGTGCCCTGAACTCTGCAGTGGCTTTCCGTATTCTTGGCAAGTACACAAAATACAAGCAAAACATGTGAAGTTCATTAAAGGAAAAGTCCACTTCCAGAACAAAAATTGTACAGATAATGTACTCACCCCCTTGTCATCCATGATGTTCATGTCTTTCTTTCTTCAGTCGATAAGAAATTGTTTCTTGAGGAGAACATTTCAAGAATTATCTCCATATAATGGATTTCAATGGTGCCCTCAAATTTGAACTTCCCAAATGTAGTTTAAATGCAGCTTCAAATGATTCTAAACCCCAGCCAATGAAGAAGGGTCTTATCTAGCAAAATGAGTGGTCATTTTCTGAACAAATTCACAATTTATATAGTTTGCTAACCTCAAATGCTCGTCTTTTTTTTTTTTTTCGGCCAATACAGTTAGGGTATGTTGAAAAACTTATCTCATTTTCTTCCCCAACTTCAAAATCGTCCTAAATCACTGCAGAAGTACTGAACCAGTGTTTACAAGGTGAACATGCAAAGTAGATCAAATGGCTTTTACAAAAAAAAGCTAAAACAGATATAGGGCGATTTGGATGTTGAAGAAGACAACGAGACGGGAGTTGACATACTCTAACTGCACTGAACTGGAAAAAAACAGTTCACACAGACTTACACAAGACAAGAGTTTAGGGTTAAAAAGTATATAAATTGTCAATTTGTTTTGAAAATGACTGATTGTTTTTCTAATAACTATAAGAAACTATAACTTATAATAACTATAATAACTATAATAACTATAATAACTATTTATTATAATAAATATAAGACCCTTCTTCATCGGCTGGGATCGTTTAGAGCCATTTGAAGCTGCATTTAAATAGTATTTTAACTGCATTTTGGAAGTTCAAACTTGGGGGCACCATTGAAATCTATTATATGAAGATCATTCCTGAAATGTTTTCCTCAAACATAATATCTTATCGACTGATAAAAGAAAGACATGAACATCTTGGATGATAAGGGGGCAAGTAAATTATCTGTACATTTTTGTTCTGGAAGTGGACTTCTCCTTTAAGTGAATCTAAAATCCCCTCAGTATCCCTGAATGTGAATAAACTGCAAAAATGGGATGTGACAACTCTGATCAGTTCTGCCCACAGTCGTTCGAATCTTCGATTATGTGCACTGCGGACTGTTAAGATGCTGCCTCTATTCAGACTTGTTCTTTCAAGCATGAAGCATCCAGCCTCAATATTCTCCATTCCCTCGTCACAACGTACTCTAGATGGTAATCCAAACGTTTGCACACCAACACAAAACAGACGGAATGCTGGTAGCTCTGTTGATGTTGAGACATTCAAGATTATTTTTTGGCTGTAGCCATCAACACAGCTATGAAACACCATTCTCCACCTCACAAGCTTATGGTTTCCATCAGTGTGCCTGTTGATAATTAAAAAAAATAATAATAATCACAAAGATAATGCTTTTATTATATCAAAGCTTTTATGTTACGCAAAACACCAAGTATAGTTATTATGAAATATTTCACCCAAAAATAAACGGAATGTAATATTTACATGTAATATTTGGGTGGGATCTAATAATATGGGTGGTCATATTTGTTTTGGACTTGGGTGGGACTTATTACTTTGGGTGGGTGGGATTTAGTAATATATGGGTGGATCTTATATGGGTGGGACTTAGGGTTTTGGGTGGGATTTAATAATATGGGTGGGACTTTGTTTTATGTGGATGGGACTTATTGTTTTGGCTGGGTGGGAGTTAGTTGTATTTGGGTGGGACTTAGTCATATTTGGGTTGGACATTGGTGGGTGGGACTTAGTGATATATCGGTGGGACTTAGTTACATGGGTGGGTGGGTAGAATTTGAATTTGTCAAATTGAGAAACAGTATTAGATAAATTTGTTGGAATTATAAATTTATTGAACACTTCTTGAATCAAACATAATTGGCATGAAACAAGAGAACTGGATTATTCAAATATGGTACAATTGAAACTTTATAGAACATTTCTGGGAACAAGCATAATTTGCATCAAACGTACAGAACTGGGTTACACAAATTTGTAACAGTTAAAACATTGCACACTTCTGGAAACAAGTATAGTTGGCATCGAATTTACAGAACTGGGATAAAATTACAGTAAACATAATTGGCATACATAATTGACATAGAGCCACAAACCAGTTCTATGTCCAGCATAGAAATAAAAATGTGAACATCAGAAATGATCCTAAGAAACATGATTGTAACTATCAAGGTTACTTGACTGTCAGTGTGTGGTATTGGTCATCTTGTATGTGGAAGGTTCTTCCAGTCGCCTGCAAACATAAAATGCACACAGTGTTGTGATGACACAGGTAAATGCGAATAAAGAGAAGAAAAGGAAAACCTTACCTGTGGAAGGCGTTGTCTCTTCAGTAGTGGAGTGCTGACGAGGAGCCGGAGCAGCAGCGGGTTTGTTCACAATTGGCTGAATCTGGGGCACCTTGTAAGTAATGGAGTCGTGCAGCCGAGGTGTGTCCGTGGTGTCATCAGTAGGATAAGTGGCGAGAGGATGTGCATCTTCTGGAGCTGTGTTTGAGAGACTGGTAGTTCAGATACAAGTCTCGCCAGTTCACAGAATGTTACAAAATCACCGTTTTGTATTAGTGCAATGCAGCTCACGAAGGTAAGTGTCGCCACCAGTTGGTCTTTTTCCAGGTTCGTGTTTTTGTTTGCTTCTTTTTTTGTCTGTTTGTATATTTATTTATATACATTTATTAGGGGTGTAACGTTCACAAAATTTACAGTTTGGTTCCATAGGACACAGTGATGTCATGGTTGGTACGTTTTCGATACAGAAAAAAAGATATAAATCCAGAGAAATTTCCTTGATTTTTGCAAATTTTGTATTTATTAAAACGAACCTCATGAAGTATGTGCTTTTGTTTGTTTTGTTGTTTTTGTTTTTTTGTTGTTTTTTTTCGTTCCTTGAACAATTGCCGAACAACACTCACATCTCAGATCAGCTGCAGGAGTCTGATTTCATTCATCACGTGAAGAAGCAAACAAAAGCGCCTGCATTAAAAATATTTTAGACTTTGGAAGGTCTAAAAAAAGGTTGCTTTTTGCTGATTATCTAAGATGATCTTGAAAATGTTTGTTTCTTATTTATTTGGGTCCACCATGTTTGCTCATTTTCAGTATTTATATTTACACTGTGCAAGTTATTTGTTATTTTATATTAGGCTTATAGCATGGAGAATTTGTATTTGTTTTGTTAATAAATTAAATATTCTGTTTAATATAAGTGAGTTTGCCGTAGGCTACTGTTTTGTTTTGGGGAATTTAATCAATTAATGCACACAGGCATTTACAAGTTATTTAGAAGCAAATAAAATCTAAATGTTTGGGCATGAGGTTGCTGTCTTAAAATTATATAAAATGTTCAGGGTTGGATTTTGTTTCCAGTTTGGATTATTTATATAAGATCCCATGATAAATGCAATTTCAGTTCATTCTGAAGTGCTTCTTGTTGAAAATGTTTTTCTGTTCGACTTGTGTATGTATGTTTTTTTTCTTTGTTAAAAGCTGTTAAATTGTTAAGCAGTGTCTCATGTAGGTTTGTTGTGACCACTAGGAGGTGCTCAGGGCATATATTTTTCTTTCTTAGGTTCTTGTCTAACATAACACATTTCAAAGTGAAAGTAAAAGTTTCACACAAGTTTGCTGCATTCTAACAGGACAGAGTGCCATTTATTTATTTTAAATGAAAATGTATTTGATAAAGAACACCGCTTTCTCACATAATGCACTGAAGCAGACTCTGCATAGAGTGAATAATCCATTTTTGAGCTATTGATAACCAATTCAGCACCATGCTCATGGACAGAACCCAGTAACATTGCACGTAAAAAGATATATCTTAAGCAGCTTCCTAAGGTATAGTTTGGGGAACACAACTAGAGAAGGCACACCTGTAGTTCAAATATCTTTAGAGTCTTCGAAGCACTAAGAGACGGCGTTATTGGGAAACACAGCCCTGCATGTATAGAAGATCACACACAGATCAGCACATTTAGCCCGACTGTCTGTCCCATCAGTCCCAAAAATGTCAAAACTTAAGTTTGTACTCCTTGTGTTAATATTTGGACCCCACAATGGAGATTAAACCTGTACACGCACAATCAATTACTTAGGCTCAATTACAAATTTTACAAAATGTTATTTATTTAATTGTATTACTATTTTAAGTAATATTGCCATTCATTTTTAGGCTCACCTCAAATGGACTTTGCTTATTATTTGAAAATGTTCCCTTTATCTAAATGATATGACACTTTCTGACTGTGTGATTGTTCTGCACCCCAAAAACAGAACATTATCTGGCTGTAACAGAGCTAATAAAATGCTTTCACCAGGTCTCCCCATTATAACACTATTTTCAGCATTGATAATCATAATGAGGTGTAATTAAAAAACTGTCCCTCAGCATGAAGTGGTAAACTTTTTACAAAATATGATTTTTAATGTGATAATAGTAATTTTATTTCCATTTTATATATATATATATATAATTTGAATTTATTTAAAGTCAATGTATAACATAAAGTGGGGAGGAATAGTTGGGAAAACACAACAAAGGAAAATGCACTGCTGGTCTACGATACTTCTTATAGGCCCACTGAGACAGTGTGTAGGTGTAGGAGACCTACTCACAAAACCACAAAAATACAAAAACACAAACGACTTCCGACCTCTACAGGGCAGACAAATCTTTTTAAAGAGAAAAAAACAATTGAAACCACACGTTACGCAGCTACTCATCATTTAAGGTAGTTGCTAAGGTGTTACTCTCTGGTTGATAGTGTACTCAGGTTGGTTGCTAGGGTGTCACTATGTGGTTGCTAGGGTTGATTGTTAGGTTAATTTGGATGGTTGCTGGATTGTTGCTATTCAGTTTATACAATTTCTAGAATAATACTTACATGGCTAGTATCACATAGACAATATGCTAGAGAGATAGAATGTATTTCATTTGAAAACACCATAAAATCAATGTATTTCTGATGCTGGTCTTCTGTGTTTCTTTCCTGTGCTTGACTTTTTTAATCAAGTTAGTTCAATGTTTCCACTTAGAAACTCTGAGATACTCAGGCCTATAAAAGGTATTGATGCAGCACACACTAATAAGAACTAAAGGTGATGACTATTTAATCAGGGACGTGTGTTCTGGACTACATGCTTGTGCTTTGTACTGTTTTTTAGTTCTTTGGTAGGATTGTACAACAGTAGACTGTGTGTGACTTTCTAATAAAGGTAAACTGGACTCATGGAGCTGCAGCCATGTTGATTTGCACCTGAACATTCTATGACTATTATGATGTCATGCATTGGAACACAGAATAGAGTTGCTGTAGTCTTCAGTTCTTGTCTTCAGTTCTTGTGCACAAATAGGACAAACAAGTCTTCCCATGAAGGTAAATCTCTATGGAAATACATTAAGTAATCATTAACTTACATTTACCTTAACCACAAAAACATATTTTTCATACACGTCATTATTAAAAAAAAGTTTCCTTTGTATACACAGTAAAATCAATGCATTTCTGATACTGGTCCTTTGTGTTTCTTTCTATGCTCAACTCTTCATCTACATGCCAATATTTGGGCTTTTACCATGGTAAATGTGGGTCATGTGACAACACTAAATTAACAAGGCATGTTCCCTTATCTAAATCTTCATTACAATATAAAATCAGGCTGTTTTTTATTTGTATACACCGTAAAAAAAAATGGATGTATTTCTGATACTAATCCTTTGTGTTTCTTTCTGTGCTGGACTCATGCCAACCCTTCATCTACATGCCAATATTTGGGCTTTTACCATGGTAAATGTGGATCATGTAACAACACTAAATTAAGAAGGTAGGTTTCCATATCTAAATGTTTTTTTTTACAAAACAATATCAGAATTGTTTTTATTTGTATAATCTGTTAAAAATCGATGTATTTCTGATACTGGTCCTTTGTGTTTCTTTTTATGCTCGATTCATCTACATGCTGCTGTTTGAGCTTTTACCATGGTAAATGTGGGTCATGTGACAACATTAAATTAACAAGGTATGATGAATAACCCTAATGTTTATTACAATGTAAAAGGAGAGCGTTTTTCATTTGTATAATCCAAAAAAATCTATGTACCTGTATTTCTGATGCTGGTCATTTGTTTTTCTTTCTATACTGGACTCTTTCATCTACATGCAACTCTAGTTACCGCTCTTGGTGTGAACAGGCCTTAACGTTAACCCTGTCACTTAAGCATTAGTAGAAAACCTATAATATATTCACTTTTCTGAGATTGAATTGACCCTGCCTCTAAACCTTATTGCATTTTTTAAATAAAGTTTAAACATAATCCACTCTTTGCCTTAAAGTTTATATTAGATGTATCAAATCTGACAATAATATTTTAGTTTAATTCTCATGGAAACCCCCCTCTAATAGTGAACAATTTAATATGTTTGATAAATTGGTGAATTTATCTTTTTTTTTACTCTTCATTTTAAATAAATAATACAGAAACTAGATATTTCACAAGCATGCAATAGGTAAACCAGCTTCTTCTTTTAGTCCACAGAACATGCACAACATATTTAAATGTTCATTTCTTCTGTGGCTATGAGTTAGAAAGACAGACTAGGTTGGCTTAGCTTAAAACTACTTGTTTTGTATACTCAGCAGATATGAATATTCAAAAATATTTTTTTTAGATACTACAGCATGCGGATGAGGAAAAGAGCTTTACAAAACCACAGATGACTTAGTCAACATTTGCATTTATTCTAAAATGGTTAATGAATACATATGCCTTAAAACTACAGAATGTCTGTTGATTTGAATTGATTTTAAATTACAATTGGAATCAGGATTATTTAAGGTTGCATAAAATAAAATCCGTTTTGATATTCAAATGTTTAATTTCACCATTAGACATCTTAGAATAATATGTGAATAATACTGTGTATTATTCAGCAGTAAAGAGGTCGGCTGGTCGACTATTTTTGGGAAGTGTTGTGTATGTTTCTGTGCAGAATGACGTCTAATTGGTTCCTGTACTCTAACTGGTGCCATGCCCTGCCTGGTCAGCTGACTCCCTGCTGCTTATAAAAGATCCCATCATCACTTCCTGCTTCAGCTTTGTGCTCGTTTGCTACTCCATCGCTCTGTTAGTTAGTTGCATGTGTTAGTAAGACTGAGATTCTGTGTTCTTTTTGACTGTTTAAATGAAAGAGACTGTTGATTTTAGTTTGTTAGTTAGTGCATTTAGCCAACCATTCATAATTCTGACTACTGCCTGTTTGACTTTGGTACTGGATTGCCCCTGTTTGGACTTGGTTGCTAATTGTAAATAATTGTATATAGTATTCTTGGGGAGGTAGGGAGACCGACACCATTTTTATTAAAACCTTTTATTGATTGTTTTTTGCACAGTGAAGTAATTGTATTTTCTTTTCTTTTGTAAACTAGGGAATTTAGAGGGATAAAATATTAGTTCCTTTCGGTTTGTTATTTTGGCCTTGTCGGCTCCTGAAGTCATAATTCTCCCACTTGTATTGTACAAAAAAAAAATCATTGTTTTCATTAAAATATTGTTCAATTGCTTTTCAAAACTCCTCTGTGTCCTCGCACTCTTTCATGTTGTGCCTTCACCCTAGATGGGGCGTAACATGATGCACTAAAATGTGGGAAAAAAATGATTAAAAATCAATGATTGCACCAATCTATCTTTTTTTTTTTATTGGATCAAAAATGTGGTTTTGGATTCCACTGAACAACACTGTAAAATGTGCAAACTGGTTGAGCTATTGGTCTCACTATTATTGACAAATGGAGGGGCCGTCCAATCCTGTCAAATGCACCATTTGGCCACGTTGCAGATAACCATATTTGGGCAAGATAGGAGTAAACAGGAGGTGAATATAAAAGGAAAAGAGAATGAGTTGCAATGAGTTGTGGCTGAGGAAACAAGGGAGAGGGGGATATCATGATTAAGACGATACAGTATTCCAAACCAATGTGTAAAAACTGAAAATGACTTTTCTTAGAAGTGAGATTTTTTTTTTTATTTTTTTTTTTTTTAAAGTAATTAAACTTTCAGCTTTGCTAGTAGTAGAGAGTCACTTTAGATGACACTCATTCTGGGAAGGACCTGAAACACCTTTTCTTCCATTTAGACTGAATTTGGACCACCGCATATTGGTCCCAAATCCCTGCATAATGCTTCAGACTGAGTGGCCAACTGTCCCAAAGCAGAGTCGCAAACTGAAAGCCATCTGTACAAATAGTCGGGGGGGGGGGAACACTTTTCAATATTTCTATTTAATAGTTATGTTATGTCAATATTTAAATTCTAGATTTTTTTTAAATGAACCTTCTTGACTGAGCTTCACACAAATGCAGGAAGCTCTTCTTCTGTCTGCTTTTGCTCCACATTGGTCTGTTCTTCTACCACCTGCTGCTGCTGTTGCATAATTATTTCTCACAGCGGTGTTATCACTTCATCAGGTTAAGGATTCAGTGTGAGGGAGTTTGACAACAACCACAACATATGCTTTCGGATTTGTAATGTTTGCACTGCCAGGTACGATATAACAGGTTCTGTAACGTAACTCAATGTAGCATAAAAGTAATTACCTTGCTCTTCATTGGTCCTCTGACATTTGACAGAGCATTGTTCCAAAACATACAAATTGAAGTACTGGGATGAATTTTATAGTTTTGATCTACCACTGATGTCAACGGTATGAATTAAAATACAGCAGATCTTTTTTTGAAAAAAAGCTGACACTTCAGATTATGATTTCACCATTGCACCAGTAGATAATAACAAATGATTGTTAAAAATATTTTTCATTTCAATGTTAAAAAAACAGTTGTCGTTTTAATGATTCATTCAAGAGATTTGTTCAATCAAAATTAGAGATTTATCCAATGACAAAACAAGTGAAGTGTTTAAGCAACTGAATCGTTCATTCAGCCAATTATAATATTTGTAAACAGACTTCAGCAATGAGCCCATTGTCAGAACCTCTAGTGAACAGCATGTACTTTGTGAATTGTGATCTCAATTTGGGAAAACGTGTTCTCAATTTATCCACAATCTTTTTATCTTTTATGATTAAAATCATACCTGAAAATCATACCTTTAATTCAAATAAACGTGAAATCATGATTTGTACTGTCGATTGTTGAATCGCAAAGGCTTTTACATTAAATACATTTATGCACAGTGTCAATAGTAGCCTTTAGTCATATTAGGGATTTCCTGGAGTTCTATAGACCAATTTGGAGTAAACTTCACAGTGACGTCACTTGCAGCTGCGTGTGCATAGTGGTTGCAGAAAAACACTGGTAGGAGGTGGAGGTAAACAGGTAAACTCCATGGAATAAGAGAATTTTTTTGTGCCTAATGATGTCCAAATCGGAATGCAAATAATTTTTTATACAATACTGTAGTCAAAGACGCCATTTGAAGTTAAACGCAGACGTTTAAACAGACATGGATGAAAACTGCTATGATTACTCTACTTTTAAAGCATAAATTTGATTTAAACAATAGGTCTACACTATATTCACATATGCTGTTCATAGGGGATGTACTGTATTAGCCCTACAGTTACAGCATGAAATATTATTTAAACCTATTGCTATTAACAACTTTTTTTTTTTATCTCACAATTCAGATTTTTGTTTCTCATAAATGCAAGTGAGTTTGTTAATTCTGAGGGGAAAAAAGCAGTAGCGTGGGATATCAAGTCTGAGCCGAGGGGAAAAGAGAGAATGATGAGTTGTTTTTCCTCTAGAGTTGTGGGATATAATCTCGGAATTGTGAAAATAAAGTCAGAATTTTGAAATATAAAAATCAAATTGATTGATTTTTTATTCTTTTATTCCATGGCTCCATAGACTGCCACTTGAACCACCCACAAAAAACGTCATCCCAGTCTCTGTAAGACTATTCCACTATCTAACGTCAATTTTGTTGAATAACATTGCTTATGGCTGGGTGACAAGCTGTTGTAATATGCGAATAACATTTTGAAAATGACATCTAATCAATATAATCTATACTCTTTGCGCACATCCTGAATGTTTACAAACAGATAATTGGTCTATTCTGTGAGACATATTTGGAGTTTTTGCACGACAGCGCCCTCTGGCATACAGTATGAGTGAAACAGACATTACATGCGTTTAACGCTTAGTAATGTGCACTTCCTGTTTTAGGTAAAAATAGAAAAAAAATAATATAAATGAATCTGAAATAAACATAATGTACATAAATGAACTGCAAGTTTTATGCATGCATAAAAGCTCCTGTTGTTTTGAAGTAGTTATTAACACAGTACGAGACAAGCAACAGTTGTGATGGTTAAAAATAAATACGCAAATTAGAACAATGTATTCCAGTCTGGATGTATTCCAGAAATGGACACCATTCTTGACAACTGTACAGTGAATTTTTATAACTCACCTATTGAAATAATCATTTCAGAGGTCATTTTAATGCAAAAAAAGGCTAAACTCTAAATGGAAAATAATGGCAATAGAAATCTTCTGGAAATGATGATCACTACCTAGTGTAGTACGGTCCTCCTGTGGTTCCATTTGACCTGGTTGTTTCAGTTTTCTCAGGCGTTTTCTTACATTCCTCAGGCACTCCTCCAGGACACCTGTAGCAGGTGTGTTTTTTTTTTGGTGTGTACCAAGCTCCCTGCAACAGAATGAGTTCAGCATAAAGTCACCAAGATGAGTGAGGTATGTGTGTTTTTGTACAAAGAGATGACCTGCAAGGGATTTTAAGAAGCCATCAACACTTTTCCTTGAAAATGGCTTTTTGACCAACAGCTGTGTTTCATCTGATTCTACTGTTAGGCCTATCCCTTCCTCACTTTCTGAGCTGTTCGAGATGAGATCACACACCTTGGTCTGCACCGCACGTTTAACAGTTTCGTCAGTTGTGAACCTCAGGTGTTTGTGTCTAGGATACAGGAAGGATGCGATTATATGTAACCTTGCAAGCACTGCTGAAATCTGCAGGTGCAGGTCGCCACTCCAAAGCAGACGCTTTATGCCTGAACTGAGTACTGCACCAATTTGTGCTCAGACAATTTCTACAGTTGGAGATATACGGTCTGCCCAGATTCAGTCAAATGCCACAAAGCTGCTTGGGCAGCACTTCATAGTACAAATGGACGATAACCCAATACATACAGCAAAAGCAGCCCAGGAGTTTTTGAAGGTAAAAAGTTGGATATTCTGCAATGGCTAAGTCGATCTCCTGATTTCAACCTGATTAAGCACATATTCACTTGCAGAAGACATAAAGACCCACAAACAACAACTGAAATCAGCTGCAGTAAAGGCCTGGCTGTAAGACCCCACAATGACTCTCCCAACCACTAGGGAGTCTGTACTTTGAAGATTCTCCCTGTCACCAGGTGGCACCACCTGATGTGAACTTCTCATGAAGTTAATTTGTTGCACCTGTATTTTGTTCCATTTAAGTCTGGCAGTTTCACTGAGCTGCGTTCAGTCTTGAGCCTACTTTGTTTCGGTGTCTTTGTTGCCATTTGACCATCTTAATGTTTTTGTTAGCAAAGAAATGACTGCCTTTTGTTTATATTGAAGACTGAAACCAAGTAAAGACTGCTTGTATTTTTTGAGTTACCTGAGCCTGCTAGTTTATTTTTTTTCTTCTGCACATGGGTTTTCTACAAACACTCCTCCTAAGTGGCCAGAGGTAGAATAGTTGTATCCTCTAACTGAGAGACCTGGGTTCAAGACCCATCTCAGAAACTTTACCTCATTTCATCTTTTTTTTACTGGCTGGATTTTTAACCTGGTATAAAAATATGCAATTGATCTTGGTTAATTACAGAAAAATTAATCATGATCAATTGCATATTTTTATTGATCATAATTTCACATTGATCCTCTAAATTAATGTAGAAACGATGCGATGTAATGTAGAACGAAATGATAGCAATACTGCTACTGGTGTTTCTATTAAATGCATTTTTCCTCAGTTTTACCTTTTAATTATAGCCATTCAACATTATGGTAAAACTCAATGTCATTATTTTTTTTAACATTCAATATGCTCTGAAATACATAACTTTTAATTTAAGTTACTTTAAAACAATCTTCACAAACTATAAATTGTATATGCATAAACTATACAGATTAATCTTTATTTAAGCTACAAAAGTTAATCAGAGACTAGAGCATTCAAGTGATTTCTCTTTTTCTATTGTTCTTTGATTTACATCAATGACAGACTTCAGAGGTTTCACTTTATAATCAGCTCTGCATCTTTTAAAACCTGATGCACATTACATGGATCTGAGACAGATCCAATTTTCTTCCAACTCTTTACATTCATTGAAGACTTTGTTACTCATTTAAGACTGTTTATGAGGTAACTCACCAAAACTGTACATTTTGACATAATTGTGTGTTTTCGTCCGTTAAAAGGCTACTGATGCGCTGTCTGAAGTGGATCAGCGAAAGCTATACATACACTTTGTGTATATATAGTGTATATAATACACTTAGTGCATTGAAGCGGCTACTCTTCTCCACCTTTGACCATTCAGTATCCAGCAGAGGGCATTTCATTTTTAATCTTTAATTTTTTTAACCAATCTATTTAGGTCTTGATTCACTGATGTTACTGGATGTTTTTGTGAAAAATACAATCATAGTCTATATGACATGAAAGGTATAAATATGCTAAATATATTGGACTTTAATAATTAACAGATTTAAAACAGATGTGAGGTGCTTCGCAAACAAGTTCACGGAAGGGAAACCAAGAACCGAGATGACAGAACGTGAGATGACGACAAAAAAAAAAAAAAAAAAAATGCGTATGATTTCATTTGAATAATGTATGTTTTCATCTACATAATGTTTAGAATATTTAATCTTTTAGACCTTTAAAGTGCACATAATAACTTTAAAACAACTTAAAACAAACTTTTAAAACAAACATAATTCTTTTCTTTTTTTTTTTCCCACGTCAAAAGCTTGAATGTAGCCTACATATAAAGTTTACTCTATTCTTCCTGTTTAAAAGCCACTCACTTTACGGTCTTTCAGAAGAAATGGATGAATTCACGTGTTGTATATCTGACCATTAACAGTGATCATTATGAACAACACAAAATACATTTTCTTACATACATTCATCTGAATAGTTACGGTTTTACCATGAATAATTTTGCATGCCTCATTTCTTAAACCCTGATGGTGTGGTGCCAGACATGTTCAGTTTAGCTACTTTTGGCCAAGACACAACTTGTAAACTCAACATATCTCAACGCCTAGAATTATTACAATATTACGATTTTATTTTGAATGAAGAAATACAGACTAAAATAGATTATAACACTGTGACGGCATGAAATTTGAATAATTTATGACAATTTGTTGAAGGAACAGCTTATATAAGAACATAAAATAATATAGAACTATAAGAAAACACATCAGTCCATCTTTTAAATCTGTTCATGTTGTTTTTTTTTTTTGTTGTTTTTTTAAATGTAACATTTGTGTATATTACAACTATTCTTTTCTGTCTCGTTTGCCCAGTAATTAACATTCTGTATCAAAATATCAGTTCCTTCAATAAATTTAATACGACTATAGATCTTTAACAAATCATCATACAAAGGTTGCCATACAGAATAAATGAAAACAATATTGTAATTCTTTAGAAATCAGCTTTCCAGCATTTTGCAACATTTTTACAAAAAAATAATCCTGGGGCCGGAGAGGAGGGAAGAGAAAGGCCATTGGAGCCGGGTGTCAGACCCTTCTGTGTCTCGCACACCTCAACCAAAAACGTTGTCAGAAGCCATATGGAAGTGTGGTAAAGTCAGGAAGCAATACACATTTGTCATACACAACCTTGAATTTCTTTACAAATGACTTGTTGCGTAATGTCAAATCCTTTTTATTTCTCACAATATTGTCATTGTGTGCAAGAATATGTCGACTATTGTCCTGCTCAGTCACATAATGATCTACAAGACCAATCAGTGAATCTAGTGTGATGGCTTCAGAGTTTAAAGCATTAAGAGTTATGCCTTTCACTTTCATACAGACCTTACACTTAGCTGTAACGTACCCATAACTTTTTGGGCCAGCTGACAAAAACAGTGTCCGACTTCGTCAGTAATATCACCAACATACAGACCTAGGGATGGTTCATATTTGCCGTCTTTTGATGTGACGATGAGACAGTCTGTATCGCAATGAAGTAGCCCACTGAATTCACTGAATCTATCCATGACGTCATAGAGTTCTAAACATGCATGGGCTGTTGTAAAAGCACCAAGGAAGACATTAATTTCACGAGTTGGGCAGCTTTCCCATTTGCATAAGACCACTGAACAATAGTAACAGTGTCTGACATAATGTCTGAAATATCTTATGTCGTGCTTAGTGCCAAAAATGTGTCATGCAACGCTGACGCTACAGATTCTGGCTCTGTGTGTGGTTTCTGAGGGTTTAGAAAGTGTGCAATGCATATTGCAAAGCAAAGATTGGATGAGATGTTCATAGGGACGAAAAGATGAAGTCTGTTTTTACAAATCACTTCATCATGAGCAAGATCATGTATTTTTCAGTGTGCACCACAATTTTTACTTCTTGCTATTGACACTCTTAACTGCACGTCAGATGCGCTGCTTGATAAAGAGATCAACACTGTAATCATTATCAGGTGACAAGAGTGTATTAACATCTGATGTCAGGCTAGCACCTAAAAAGGCTAGCACTTTCAACATGTATCTCCACCTAATAATCTGGAAAATGCCACTATTTCAGAAAGTGTGTCATGTAAAAATACTGTGTAGTCTACTAGATCTGTAGAAGATGTTTCTCTGAGATTTATAATCCTATGGATTTCCAAACCATTGAACCGTGCTCTCTTACAAACCACCCTCTCTTATGTGCGAGACCCATGTTTGGGTCGGTAAAACATGCGGTTAAACACGCGGTGTGACTGGGTACCCGATCCCTTGCCAGTCTGTTGAGAATTTAGAAAATGTTCAAAATCAAAAAACGGTTCTGGAGGAGGTTCTCACCTTGATCGTACAGAGTTTATTCATATTAGCAATCTAGCGGACTTGTTTTTTCATTTCATCAACAGTCTAAATGAGACGGAGCAACTTTTCTGTAGTGTTTTGTTGACCATTATAATCATTCCTACTACATCTTAACGGAGGACCATGATCACCATCACATGACTCCCGACAACATTTTGCAGTCGTTGTATCCCTAATTTATTTTCAAATATTCACTGCATACAACCATGAGCAAAAAAAAAAAAAACAATGAAAAATCCTAATCATAAACCACACCAAGACACCCTGATGACTAAAATAATACATGCTTAGGAAAAAAAGAAGATAGGACTCACCAATACTGTTATTCAAACATTCCCAGTAGTTCATTTAACAGAGTGACAGTCATTTCCTGATCACGGGCTGTTTGTTAATGTCCACCATCATGACGTTTCTGCATTGCAATTATTTGTTTAAGGATGATCCTGTGTTTCTGTAGTGTTGTCTTTTTTTTTTGGTTCTTCACAACGGTGTTCAAAAAGTTCAGAATTTCCTTGTTTGTGTTGTTTTGCAGTTGGTTTTTGTGATCCTCTTGGTTTGAAGGAAGAATATCAGCATCAGCGTCTGAATTTACAGCATTTTCAGTGATCTCTGGGGGTTGATTTAATTCTGCCTCTTGTTCCACACTAGACACCCGGTTCATATCGCAGTCGTCCCACGCTAGAACAAAATGATCACTCCAGATCGTAGTGTCTTCTGATGGGTTTACAATAATAATAATCATGATTATAATAATAATAATAATAATAATAAGAGAATAATTTCATTGGATTTCCTCTATACTTACCGATTGATTGCCTTGGACGTTTTCGCTCGGGTGTGTTGGGTATCACACAGAGCTTGCGGAGCCTTGCAGTCTTTTGTGCACGGGCTTGAACCTCCACAGCCGCAGTCACATTCTGGTCTACCCTCCGACATCTGGATAGTGGCTCTTGTCTTTTAACACCTACACCAGAACTACCATCAGCAAATGCTCAGGGTGGTGGTATAGTGTTAGCAAAATATATAACAATGAAAAGACATGAATGAGATTTTTTTTAAGGGAGTATGGCATAGATATACATTATAAATAATATGTGGGATTAATACATACCACTCAGAACTGAAATAGTAGATCTCAGAGCAGATCCCACCGCTGGTTCCTGTCTAGCAGGAGTTGTGTCACGTGGATCAACAATTGTAATGGTGGGGTAGCGGTTAACAAGTTGTCTTAAACACACTAATACAAACAAAGTTCAGTCTTTTTTTTTTTCCTCTCCCACACAATGTAATAATCTAAATGTTGATTTTAAAACTCACCAAGCTGTTACGTAGTGAGGGAGAAGTGGGTGGATCCATCTGCATAACTTTATTGGATTGGTCATAGAACAGGCAGGGTCAGACATCGACAAACAGGTTTGTGAAGGCAAGACACAAGTCGTCTGTAAGACAGACGAGGGTCAATGATTTCTCTGTTAGCTTCACAAAAGTTATGCAAAACAAAACAGGCATTGATGACAAATGGAATGTCATCCAGATTTATGTCCATTGCCCTCCGTAATGCTCCAAATCACGCTTTTAAACGTCCAAAGGAGCACTCGATCACCATTCTGCATTTGCACAATGACAACCCAAAGTACTGTTCCTGAGGAGTAGTACCTCCACTAGCAAACTCTTTCATAACATAGGGCAGCAGGGGGTATGCCGGGTCCCCAAGGAGAAATACAGGAACAGGATCTTCTCCCTGCATGATTACTTTTGGACAAGAAGGAATCTTTCCGTCTCTCAAGTAGGCACTGTCATACAATGCCGCCCGCCATCTTAGTTAAATTGGTCACATGACTGCATCGTATGACTAAAATGCGTCATCGTTTTCGAAAGCCTCCGTTTTCGCAGTCCACACTGCGATGCAAAAACGGCATTTTCAAATTTATCCACTTTGGAGAGCGTTTTCAAAAAGCTCTGTTTTCCTTGACCAAAAATGCCATTTCAATGTGGACAGAATGCCAAAACGGAGAGAAAAAGATGCGTTTTCAAACGAAAACCTATAAGTGTAACATGGCCCAAGTCAGGACATGGCAAGGTGAGAATGTTTAAAGTGCCCAACTATTGTTCTCCTTATCTAGTGGTCAAATTGTTAAAAAATTTCAAGGGGGATGGTGGGGCAGGGGATCATTAATTTACAAATTATTACAAAATTTATTATTTTATTTTTAAACAAATTTTTATTTAACAAAAAAATAAGCTTTATTGAATGAAGTATGGTTTATGGGTTGTTTTCGTTGTGGGGCCTGAAATGTTAAGAATTTTACCTCTTTTTTTTTTCCTTCTTTTTTTTCTCCTTTTAAATCAAATTTTTTTTTTCTTCCTTATCAAATGGATGTTTGTCGGTGAGAAAAAGAACATTAGGGCATTTCACTTTTAAACTTGAAAGATTTCTTACTTCCAAGGGGTTGGACACAGTCCCGCTTCCGTGAAGCGTTTTCTACTGAGTTTATTGTTCACTCTTTTTCTACTGAGGGGCTGCGAGCAAAAAGAGCACGCTTTAAACAGGTCGTGGTAGTTTCACCTGCCAACTAGGTTTTTCTTTTTTTTTTTTTTCACGAGAGACACAAATGGAGCAAAGCCTTAACTTTGATACAGCCATTGTTTACAATAGAATAAGCTGAATGAATGTATAAATGCAAACACAACTGGATGCTTTCTAATGATAAACTTGTTTATTGTGTTTCAGGTGACAGTAAGGCATGCATTGGAAATGTAGGTATTGTTCTTTTAACTGTGAAAAAAGATCCCAGCTATGTAAGACTGGAAAGATAAGGTATAATATATGTGACCCTGGACCACAAAACCAGTCTTAAGTCGCTGGGGTATATTTGTAGCAATAGTCTAAAATACATTGTATGGGTCAAAATTATTGATTTTGCTTTTATGCCAAAAATCATTAGGAAATTAAGAAAGAATCATGTTCCATGTAAAACTCCTACTGTAAATATATCAAAACTTAATTTTTAATTAGTAATATGCATTATTAAGAACTTCATTTGGACAACTTTAAAGGCAGTTTTCTCAATATTTTGATTTTTGCACCCTCAGATTCCAGATGTTCAAATAGTTGCAGCTCGGCCAAATATTGTCATATCTGAATAAACCATACATCAGTGGAAAGCTTATTTTTAGAAGATTTATAAATCTCAATTTTGGAAATTGACCCTTATGACTGGTTTTGTGGTCCAGGGTCACACATTTGTGTTTGAACACATCTAAAGTATGTCAGTGGTGAGTTCACCTTCAACTCTTTAATGCTTGTAGGACCCAGGTGATGAACCCACATCATTGTGGCAAGGCAGAAGCTCCGGAAGTCTGTCTTTGTCTTTGGAGGGACCTCTTTCTGTTGTTTCAGTCTGTCGGACACCTCACCCATGTCCTCCTCTGCGAGAGCAAGGATTTCAGACTCCTGGATGGCAGCACTAGGAAATGAAGGGACCATTACTGTGGTATGGCTAACACACCCTTGTACAGCCTATTACACCCTTCAGACATTAATTACAATGCCTAGTTCACTCTCCATTCACAGACCTCCCTACCTGTCATGCTGGTCTTTGATGAGGAATCCCTTTGACCAGAAATAATCTGCCAAGGAGTCACAAGACGGGTTCTTACTGACCAATTTCCTGACCTCAGAAAAATTCATAATTCTCCCCCTCTTGTCCACTTCTCTTGTGCCTTTCTTGACCCTCAATACTTCTTCCTGGATACAGGCATCCTCTGCATCCCGTAAGCACGTTTTTCTTAAATGGTGTTCAGTTTTGGTCTGGGGCTTATGACAAATCAAGCAGTGGACCAGCCTTGAAGGATTACTGCACACAGCTAAATAGCAGCTAGATTAATTATCAGTCACATGACACAATGCACATGTATGCTAGAATGACCTTTACATTACAATATCAATATTTCAGCACTTACATTTTGTCCTCTCCATGCTGTCTATCCTCAGTAGTGTCTGTTCTCTCCAGCGGTGTGTGTCTGCAGCTATTAGAAACAGCCATGTTGAAGGTAGGGGGATGTACAAACATTAAAACATGGTAACCATAAATTAAACATGCTCCACCACCATTAATATATCTGTACCATACATACAAGACCTTTTAGATTTTTTTTTTTATTCAAATATTGCATGTGACTTTTTCCATTGGTTGTGTTTCTTAACAATCCTAAAAGTTTGTTAATTTTAATATTTAAATTAAACTTTGAATAACAGATAACATTCACACAACACTGCAGTTGTGGTTTGTGTGTGCAATGTTAAGAACGTTGTATACCAACTTAAAAGTAAACAACATTTATAGCGGTGATCAGTTTGTTGCAAATAAACACAAATGCAGAATAAACTGCTGTCATCGCATAGCGTAACTGAGGCTAAACGGACTAAACAGGGTAAACAAAAGCTCTGTTCAGCATAGATCTGTGAAAGATATTTCCCTGAGATTTATAATCCTATGGATTTCCAAACCATTGAACCGTGCTCTCTTACAAGCCACCCTCTCTTATGTGTGAGACCCATGTTTGGGTCGGTAAAACATGCGGTTAAACACGCGGTGTGACTGGGTACCTGATCCCTTGCCAGTCTGTTGAGAATTTAGAAAATGTTCAAAATCAAAAAACAGTTCTGGAGGAGGTTCTCACCTTGATCGTACAGAGTTTATTCATATTAGCAATCTAGCGGACTTGTTTTTTCATTTCATCAACAGTCTAAATGAGACGGAGCAACTTTTCTGTAGTGTTTTGTTGACCATTATAATCATTCCTACTACATCTTAACGGAGGACCATGATCACCATCATATGACTCCCGACAACATTTTGCAGTCGTCGTAACCCTAATTTATTTTCAAATATTCACTGCATACAACCATGAGCAAAAAAAAAAAAACAATGAAAAATCCTAATCATAAACCACACCAAGACACCCTGATGACTAAAATAATACATGCTTAGGAAAAAAAGAAGATAGGACTCACCAATACTGTTATTTAAACATTCCCAGTAGTTCATTTAACAGAGTGACAGTCATTTCCTGATCACGGGCTGTTTGTTAATGTCCACCATCATGACGTCTCTGCATTGCAATTGTTTGTTTAAGGATGATCCTGTGTTTCTGTAGTGTTGTCGTCAAACATGTTGTCGTTTTTTTGGTTCTTCACAACTGTGTTCAAAAAGTTCAGAATTTCCTTGTTTGTGTTGTTTTGCAGTTGGTTTTTGTGATCCTCTTGGTTTGAAGGAAGAATATCAGCATCAGCGTCTGAATTTACAGCATTTTCAATGATCTCTGGGGGTTGATTTAATTTTGCCTCGTTCCACACTAGACACCCGGTTCATATCGCAGTCGTCCCACGCTAGAACAAAATGATCACTCCAGATCGTAGTGTTCGTAGTAGTCTTCTGATGGGTTTACAATAATAATAATCATGATTATAATAATAAATAATAATAATAATAATAATAATAAGAGAATAATTTCATTTGATTTCCTCTATACTTACCAATTGATTGCCTTGGACGTTTTCGCTCGGGTGTGTTGGGTATCACACAGAGCTCGCAGAGCCTTGCAGTCTTTTGTGCACGAGCAGGTGTCACAAACAATTGTGATTATCTGGAAAGGTCTTTTTAAAGCATTATCCCTCATTTTCAACTCAGGAAGTCCCAAAGTGACATAAGTAACATCCAGGTTCAGTCACGTGAGAATGTGTGCATTTTTTGTTGTCATGGCAACATTTCCAAAATGGTGGACTGTCTGGTGAGCACATGTTGCAGTGTCAGCAATTTTTAAAGAAGCTTGTTTTTGTTACTAAAGGTACGTTTCAACCCATTCAACTATTCTAATGTTTTAATAACACATCCTAGATTACACTTACCGTGATTTTAATACATTTCTTGAACAAACTGATATAAAACAAGTTACGAAGATATTGTGGTGACATATGTCACATCGGCTGTTAACCTTAAAACAGTAGGTGGAATTTTGATGTGACATTTGTCACATTAAGAAAAATGGTAATGAACTGCTCAATTAATTTAGCTGATTAAATTATTTTAGTGTTGTATATTTTCTACTGCTCATTTCAAAGCATATATTAACAAAAAGAAAATTTAAAATAATGTCACATTAAATAAATTGTTAATAAAATGTATTTTGAAACAATTTTTATACCTGTAAGCTGTAACAAGATGTTTATATCATATGTTGGTCTTATTTTAAGGTTGTTTTATCTTTTTTGTAGTGAGAACAACATGAATAGATTCAGGAAACAATTTGATGTTCAGAATGCACTAAAGATTGTCCATGGAGATGACAGCGAGTATGAGGGATGTGACAGTGACTCGGATGAAGACATTGGTGACCCTGATTACACTCCAAGTAAGAAAGACATGGAGGATGATGAATCAAGTGGATCTGATTCAGACATTAGCAGATCAAGTGATCTAGATTCAGGAGCTGCACAGCCAAACATAAACTCTGGTCAGCAAAATGCAACCAGCCAGGGTAACAAAACTTTTTCTTGGAGAAAGAAACATTTTGAAACCCCTGAGTGCACATTCAAAGGGCCAAGTGCCACACCTCCAGACAATCTTCACACACCCCTGGAGTATTTCAGAAAGTTCATAACAGCAGAAATGCTCGCATTACTGAAGGAACAAACAAATTTGTACAGTGTGCAACAATCTGGAACTCAGAAGAATGTTAACACCACTGTTAAAGAACTGGAAATACTCATTAGAATCTATCTGCGCATGGGTCTGAACCAAATGCCAGGAAATCATGCATACTGGGAAAATGACACAAGGTGTCCCATGGTGGCTGACAACATGTCCCGCAATCATTTTCAGACCCTGCTAACATGTCTACATTTTACTGACAACAATGATTCGTCAAATAGGCAAGCAGGGGATAAGTGTTGGAAGATCCGTCCATGGCTTGATATGTTTCGTACACAATGCCTGGCTATCACCCCGGAGGAGCACAACTATTGATGAGCAAATGGTGCCCTTCAGAGGGACACACAGCCCAATAAGGCAGTATGTGAAGGGCAAACCCCACCCTTGGGGGTTGAAAACTTGGGGCCGCTGCTCCTCCTCTGGAATCTTGTGTGATTTTGTGGTCTATCAAGGTGGCACTGGGAAAAAAACACAACTTGGCATAGGAGGTGACATTGTGGTTGAGCTGTGTGAAACTCTTTCATCAAACCAAAACTACAAAGTTTTTGCAGACAATTTTTTTTCCTCTCCAGCACTGACTGTCAAGCTTCTTTCGCGACAGATTTACTTTGTAGGAACACTCCGTTGCAACCGTTTGGCTGGTTGTCAGCTTGAAGATGAGAAAAGTCTTGCCAAGCGAGGCAAAGGGTCTGTTGATACCTTGGTGGAAAAGGAAGAAAGGATGGCTGTTGTCAGGTGGTACGACAACAAATCTGTTACTCTGATCTCCTCCTACTGGGCAGTTGAGCCTCAAGATAAAGTTCAGCGCTGGAGCAAATCAGACAGAGCTTTTGTGGAGGTCAACAGGCCACATGTTGTGAAAGAGTACAACAAATTCATGGGAGGAATTGACCTCCTTGATGCATGTGTTGCAAGGTACAAATACCACATAAGATCACGTAGGTGGTATCTCTACCTGTTCTGGCAAACCATCATGTTGGGCCATGTTAATGCATGGTTGGTCTACCGCCGTGACTGCTGGTGTCCAAAAGCCACTGAAGCAAAGGAGCTTCCAGGCAGAGGTTGCCACTAGCCTAATTCTTGTCCAATCGCAAAGAGGTCGGCCAACAATTCACGGCACTTCTTCACCCCAAGAAGAATGGCTCCGTAAAATTGCTAAACACAATACAATACTTGGCGAATGGCAAGAGGAAGTCCAAGGCTTATAGAGTCTCTGATTGGATGCAGCTGATCAGCGCAATGGCTGAGGAGGAATATAGCCCGGGGTGTTTAAAACAACAAATGTTTATTTTAAAATAACTTACCGTTAGGAGAGCCAGACATTTTACAAAAATGGTGTCCCAAGTTACAGTTTAGCTGGTGAAGTTATGTTCAGACCTGTTGATGGTTGTTTTCTGGAAAAGCAACAAAGTAAAAAACATAAATCTCAACACGTAAGTTATGTTAAGATGTTTCCGTATACCACATAGGTCATAAGAAGGTGATTGCACAAACAACCTATAGGGTCATTTTTTAGAGGATGGCGGTCTCGGCAATCTGGGGTCTTGAAATACTATTGGCTAAATTGGCAGTGGGCAGAATCACACAGATCAAACCAAAAACAGTACCGTCCAGATTGTTGACACTTTTTGAGGGAGAAGTCACATGCTGTACTGGTTGTAGGTACAGCTGCACCCTCAATTTACATGTCAATGTCACCCTGTGATTGCCTCGGGGGAAAGAAAAAAAAAAAAGTCATTTAAAATTCAAACATTAGGCAAAATTAATAGAAATGATACCTGCCATACCACCCTATTACTTTAACATGTAACTTCAAATATGTTTAATTCTTATAATGATGTGAAAACTAGTGATACTTGATGAAAAGATCCATGCAATTATAGGGTACACCGAAGGTGCAAAATGAGCGTACCTCTAATATGACAATTAGAGAATTTTTAGATTTACCTTGAAGATGAACAAGCATCACTATGCAACCTGATCTGTGAAAAATGAACTTTTTCTCCACAAATCAGACATGCTGTCTCGAGGGTCCAGGTTCAGTGTCTACTAGTTCATCATTCAACACCTATTTAAAATTAAAACATTTCAGAAAGTGTGTTAAAAAAAAAAAAAAAAGTTGATTAAACTTTTACAAGAACAAATGAATACAAATTTCTGAATATACTCTATATTAATCATTATCATTAACAGTTATGTAACAATATCTGGAAAGAAGAATCCAAAAGCAAAAAAAATACTTAACTTCAACTTATAAAACACAATAATAACAGAATGAGCCAAACGGCTCCAGGCCAGTTCTGGACCTGGAGAATAAATCAAACTTGGACGTCCAGGTTCGGGGCAGTCCACCAGTAACCAAATCCAATCCACAAGGCGAAAGACAGAGTTGGGCAGGCGAGAAGGTCGGGCAAAACGCAGACAGATCAATCCAGATAATCCAAAACTCACATTCAAAACAAGTAGGAGATCATTACAGCAAGGCAATCCAAAAAGGCGAACAGAACCCTGGGGAAATCCAAACTCCAATGTAAGTACCAGTCCATTAGGTCAGCAACGTGTAACTATCCAGGATCAGCGGATTCTGAAGATAAACTTAATACTGCAACACAACTAGACAAAAAGAAAGTCTGTTAAGTAAAACTAAACTAACTTAATTTCTTAATTGAAAGAAAAAGAAAAACTTGACAGTGACAAAGAAACAGAACACACTGGCAAAAAGCAAAGAAAGAAACAGAGTAGATATATGAGGGAACTCAAGCAATGAGAGAGAACAGGTGCACATTAACGAGTGATCAAGCTAATTAAGAAACACCATCAGCTGTGCGTGAACACACATGTAAGAACCAAAACCATAACCAAAACAGACAAGAGGAAGATCTCTAACTGGAGTGCTCATGAGCTCTGCTAGAGGGCACTTCACCCCATACCTTTGCCACCCACCCTAGACACCCTGAACCAACATACAAAACTTCCAAACTTTACTAGAAGTTTGATCGCAACATAAAATAATTGCTGTTAATAGAATTTACCAGCTGTTTGAGTACGTCATTAACTAACTGTATGGTTTTACTGTGCATTTCTTTCATATGTACATCAACGTGACATAGTCACACTGTTTGGTGGCTTGATCAAAAAAGTGGTCATTGTACCTTGGGTCCAGGATCATTGCCAAGAAGTACAAAGGCTGGGTTTATATGCCGTTACACCGCTGCTTCACAGCCTCCGGCAGAGTAGCTTTTGTCATCTTCACACATCTGTACTAGGACTCTTGTTCAGAAAATGTTTCAAAGCCTCAACAGAGTGTCTTGTTGCAACATCTTTTTTTAAAGTCTTAGCTCTGTCTGCATCTCTCCAAGTCAGGACATGGCAAGGTGAGAATGTTTGAAGTGCCCAACTATCGTTCTCCCTATCCAGTGGTCAAATTGTTAAAAAAATTTCAAGGGGGATGGTGGGGCAGGGGATCATTAATTTGCAAATTATTACAAAATTTGTCTTCTTCTTAAACAAATTTTTATTTAACAAAAAAAATAAGCTTTAATGAAGTATAGTTTATGGGTTGTTTTCCTTGTGGGGCCTGAAATGTTAAGAGTTTTACCTTTTTTTTCTTCTTTTTTGTGTTATTTAAATGAAAAAAATTCTTCCTTATCAAATGGATGTTTGTCGGTGAGAAAAAGAACATTATTTTGAACAATTTAGGGCATTTCTTACTTCTAAGGGGTTGGACACAGTCCCGCTTCCGTGAAGCGTTTTCTACTGAGTTTATTGTTTACTCTTTTTCTACTGAGGGGCTGTGAGCAAAAAGAGCACGCTTTAAACAGGTCGTGGTACTTTCACCTGCCAGCTAGGTGGGGGATTTTTTTATGCGAGACACACAAATGGAGCAAAGCCTTAACTTTGATACAGCCATTGTTTACAATAGAATAAGCTGAATGAATGTAAAAATGCAAACACAACTGGATGCTTTCTAATGATAAACTTGTTTCTTGTGTTTCAGGTGACAGGAAGGCATGTATTAGAAATGTAAGTATTGTTCTTTTAACTGTGAAAAAAGATCCCAGCTATGTAAGACAGGAAAGATATGTATAATGTATTTAATGTAAGATAATATATTTGTGTTTGAACACACCCTTGTACAGCCTATTACACCCATCAGACATTAATTACAATGCCTAGGTCATACTCCATTCACAGACCTCCCTACCTGTCATGCTGGTCTTTGATGAGGAATCCCTTTGACCAGAAATAATCTGGAGTCACAAGATGGGTCTTTACTGACCAATTTCCTGACCTCAGAAAAATACATAATTCTCCCCTCTCTTGTCCACTTCTCTTGTGCCTCCTTGGTCCTCTAGACTTCTTCCAGAATACAGGCATCCTCTCCATCCCGTAAGCATGCATTTCTTAAATGGTGTTCAGTTTTGGTCTGGGGCTTATGACAAATCAAGCAGTGGACCAGCCTTGAAAGATTACTGCACACAGCTAAATAGCAGCTAGATTAATTATCAGTCACATGACACGTGAATGGTTTGCGGGAGTCACGCACATGTGTAGACTAGTGCAGGTTCATTGTAATTGTTAGTATATAGTAATAGTATATAAAATAACATACATAGTTTCTAACAGGCTGTGTGACTGAGGAATGATTACCTTAAAAAAAATGTTCGTTGGTATGCATTTTTACCTTTTGCTCATGTCCAGGTTCCCAACTCCTGTGCTACAACTCTAGTTCAACTATGTTATGTGTGGAGAATCTGCTACACATGTAACTGTTATTTATCTGCTCAGTAGCTGAAAACGCATGCATGTAACTGCATAGGCTATGTGCCTGTACTCTAAATATCATGCAAATACGTAAAAATGAACGATTACTCTGTTACCTTGATCAGCAGACGATCATTGAACAACAGGTCTAATTGACAGCATGACGTCACAGGTCAGAGAGGGGGATGGGAATTAGGTATGTGTCCCTATAATATTTTTAACTAAAACTTGTGGCCACGTTGTATAAGAGCACCTTATGGGTTTCCCCATTTCATTTTAGACCGAAGGACAGTGGTGCTGTTTGGCACCCTGCTGCCCTCTGCTGGACACCTGGAGACACTGAGGTTCAGACAAAACCAACAGAGTGCTCTGCTTTTCTAATTTGTATTCGTTTCAATTTGTATATGTCTGAGGAATGATTGAATAACAATGGGATTTGGCAGAAACACAGTTTGACACATAGATTTCTACACAAACTGTTTAATGTTCAAAAGAAATAACCAAAACAAAGTGGAAGAAACATGAAAAAAAATGCCATAGGTATTACATTTAAATGTATGTGGCTGTTTTGTGCTATACTACTACACAATGGCCAGCTACAGTGTGTGTAAAGGACATGCTATATTATGCATTGAAACATTACAATTCAACACAACAAACAACATTAACAAAAACATACAACTAAAGGCAACTGAACAGGCCCCTTCTTACCAAGCAACCAATTTTCTGAGCCTTTCAATTTCTCTCTGTTGGGAAAGTTGCTTCTGCATCTCTGTAACAGGGCGGATTATTTTTTTTCCAGGTACTTCTTCAAGCTCTAATTGATGCCTTCTGGAGCCCAGTCCTCCTCCCAGACGCCCCTGGAAACTCCTTCTCCGTGCACAGTCACTGCATTCCGGAGCAGATTTTATTCTTGGTTAGAGATCGCAAACCCAAACTAGACCAATCAGCTGTGAGCAAAGTGACATATATCTGATGCAATGAAGCCACTCCCCTGTATCTTTAGCTCCAAATCAAAGCAGTTTACAGTCAAAGAATTTTATAAATAAAATTGATCGACTTTTGCTTGTTTTTTTATATTTATATTAATTGTAATTGATATTGTAATTCATATAACATATTCATATACAATCCTGCTCAAAAGTTTGGGATCAGTACAGCTTATAATGTTTTTTAAAGAAGTATCTTATGCTCATCAAGACTGGATATATTCAATCAAAAATATAGAAAAAAAAAAAAACGTAATATTGCAAAATGTTATTACAATATAATTTTTTATATATACTTTAAAATATAATTTATTCCTGTGATGCAAAGCTGAATTTTCATCAGCTGTTACTCCAGTCTTAAGTGTCACATTCTTCAGTTTTTTTTTTTGGAACCTGTGATTCTTTTTTCAGGATTCTTTGATAAAGAAGTTAAGAAGAACAGCATTTATTCAAAATATAAATTCTTCTATAACAATGTGAACCTATGCTGTCACTTTTTTTTATTAATTTAACACATCCTTGGTAAATAAAAGTATTTAATTTCTTTCAAAAAAAGATAGAATAAACATTTACTGACCCCTAACTCTGAACAGTAGTGTATATTGTTAGAAAACCTTTCTATTTTAAATAAATGCTGTTCTTTTGACAGGTTCCAAAAAAAAAAAAAAATTAATAATAATAATAAATATATATATATATATATATATATATATATATATATAAAGCAACACAATTGTTTCCAACATTGATAATAAATCAGCATATTAGAATGATTTCTGAATAATCATGTGACACTTAAGACTGGAGTAACAGCTGATTAAAATTCAGCTTTGCATCACAGGAATAAATTCTATTTTAAAGTGTATTAAAATAAAAACATTATTTTATATAGTCATAACATTTGCAATATTACTGTCACGCACAAACAGGGATGAGACCAGAAGCAGCGGTAAGTGCAAACAATCCAGAATTTTATTAACAGAATGGTAAATAATGGAAGGCAAGATGGAATGGTGTCTAGGAAATCTTATCTGACAGTCCTTGGGTTGATGAGTAGAATGAAGTCTGAAGGGGTGAGCAACATAGCAGCCAGTAGCACCGAAGAGTCCAATGGAGAAATGCATAGGAGTTTGGAGCTAGCGATAGAGATGTGAACGGTAGACCAAACAAATAAGGACTAGGAGAGTGTCTTATATAGGGTGTGGCAGGATGGGAATCAGGTGAACGTAATTAGAATTCCGGTGATGAGGACGGGTGGGCAGTGCTACTGGTGAGGTGGCAGGTGGAGGTGGCTGTGGAGAAAGCCTGACAATTACTGTTTTTTTCTGTATTTTTGATCAAATAAATGCAGACTTATTGAGCATAAGAGTCTTCTTTAAAAAACAACATTACAAGTCTTACTGATCTCAAACTTTTGAGCGGCAGTGTAATTATTATATCAAGTGGCAATTAATTTTTAGCTGAGCCCGGTAACCTAAACTAAAACAGGTTGGCTTTATCAGGTTTAAACTTGCTCTGCAATTCGTGCTACAGGCCACTGGGCCACTTCCGGCCCTCTGGCTATCCTTGACCGGCCCACGTGAGATAATTGGTGAATTAAAGTCAATCGTAAATAAGTGTAATTAGGTGCACGCAATACAACTGCACTGCTTTTATTTTCAAGGTGATATTATTATTATTATTTTAATTATTATTATTATCAATTTACGTCCATTTGTGTAATAGTATCTCAAATGTGTTCGTGATCATATAGCTTTCAAGAATTGTGAGTTTGCTGTTAGCCGTAGGAGATTCATTTTTTTTCTTTTCTTTTTTCTTATTTTTGTCTAAATATTTTTCTTCATTACACGTGTCACGAATCTGGTCGGTGTCCCGTTGTCCACTCACCACCAGATGTCACTCTCGCCTCACCTACACACTCTGACTGTCACTTTGCATCTCGGACTGCATCTCCCATCCTCCACCGCTCTGATTGCGTCAGCCCCCGTGACCAATCAGGCATTCTATAAAAACCCCGGTCCTCCTCAGTGCACTTCACGGTTGGTTGAATTATTGTATTGTTGTTATTGTTAGCGTTTCCTAGTTTCCTCGTTCCTGGTTCCTGGTTTTGTTCTCCCGCCTGGTTATCTCGTCTGGACTGTCTAGCCGCCTGCCTTTTGGACTCTCGCTCTCGTTTATTGGATTGTTCTCTCCTACTGCCTGTGATATTCCTGTCTGCTCCCGTCTCGACCCTGCCTGTACGACCATGTCTTTGTCTAGTAGTTTCAATAAAGGCTCGCATATGGATCCGCTCGCCTCACGTCTCTCACTCCGCGTAACAGAACCAACCGTCACAAGAGGATCCAGCAGCTTTTCACCCGGACATTCTGCAGATATGGACACCGACAGGACTTTATTCCGGATCAAACAGAGATCACACACACTCGAGCAGTATACCCGTGAGTTCATTTCCATTTCAAATTATTCCACCCTCCCGGACTGTACAATTATTGAGATTTTTTGTGATGGCGTAAATCAGCCTTTAAGGGCGAGGCTGAGACGCGAGGGTCCGCGTTCGTCTCTCGCGGAATTTATGAACTTTGCCTTATTGTGTGTGGGCTCGCCGTGTACTGTGGGGGTCGCGAAGGAGGAACGCGACAACGCGGACATGGCAGCCGCGCATCCCGCGCGCAGATTGGCGGTAACGCCAGATCACGACGCCACAAACAAGTTTTCCGCCTGGATCGCTCGTGAAATGGCGGCCGTGGCGGAGTGCGCTCGAGCAATGGCGGCGACTGCGGAACCCGTTTGCAAGATGGCGGCGGCGCCGGCGTGCGCTCACAAGATGGCGGCGACGGCGGAGCCCGTCCACAAAATGGCGGCGATCACAGAGCTCCGTCACGTCACAGCCGCCATACAAGAGCCATTTAAAGTTGCAGCTACACTTCCTGAGTCTAGTCAAGTTTCCGAGTCAAGCCAAGCTGCAGCTGTATTTCCTGAGTCAAGTCAAGTTTCCAAGTCAAGCTGCAGCTGTATTTCCTGTGTCAAGTCAAGCTGGAGCTATGTTTCCTGCGTCAAGTCAAGTCAGAACCGCTCTTAAGGCAAGTCAAGCTAAAACTGTGTTTCCTGTTTCAAATCAAGCCAGAACTGTTGTTCCTGTGTTAAGTCAAATTACTGCTGTTGCTTCTGTTTCGAGTCAAGCTACAACCATCTTTCCTGAGCCACTGCACAAGATGGCTGCCACGCCAGAGCCACTGCACAAGATGGCTGCCACGCCAGAGCCACTGCACAAGATGGCCGCCGTCTCCAAGCCACTCCACAATATGGCTGCCATTCCAGAACCTGTGGTCAGCACCCGGACGCCACCTGTGGTCATGATGGCCCACGTGCTGGACACACCCCTAATGACAGTATGGGAAGCTAAAGAGGCGCTCCTTCATGTCGCGGCGGCTACCCACGAGTCAAGCCAGATCACAGCTGTTCCCTACGAGTCAAGCCAAGTCACAGTTGTTCCCCACGAGTCAAGCCAAGTCACAGTTGTTCCCCACGAGTCAAGTCACGCTACAGCTGTTGTTCCTGAGCCAAGCCATGTCGTTCACGAGTCAAGTCCCGGTACAGCGGATCTCCATGAGCCAGGCCCGGTAATAGCAGTTCCTCATGAGCCAAGTCAAGCTGCTGCTGTTATTCCAGAGCCAAGTCAAGCTTCAGCCGCTGCTCCGGAGTCAGGTCAGCCTACAGCTGTAACCTCCAAGTCCAGTCAAGCTTCCAAGTCAAGCAACGCCATGGCTGTCGTCCCTGCGTCAAGCAACGTCAAGGCTGTCGTTCCTGAGTCAAGTAAAGTCACTACTAATCTTCACGAACCAAGTCAAGTCATTGCTGATCTCCAAGAGTCAAGTCAGTTCACTATTGATCTTCACAAATCAGGTCAAGTCACAGCCAATTTCCACGAACCAGGTCAAACCACAGCTGATCTTCATGAGCCCAACAAAGTTATTGCTGCTGCCCCAGAGTCCAGTCACATCCCGCCTGACGGCCCAGAGTCCAGTCACGTCCCGCCTGACGGCCCAGAGTCCAGTCACGTCCCGCCTGACGGCCCAGAGTCAAGTCACGTCCTGCCTGACGGCCCAGAGTCAAGTCACGTCCCGCCTGACGGCCCAGAGCCTCGCCATGTTTCGTTTGACTGCCCAGAGCCACGCCATGTCTCGTCTGACATCTCAGGGTCACGGCCTGTCATGACGGCCAGCTTGCTGGACCCACCACTAGTGTCAGTGAGTGCTGCAAACATCCCAGTGGCATTAACACCTTCTAAAACCACCATTAAAGAGGTCCTGCCACCCACCGCTGCTCTTCCCATAATGGCAGTTGCCTTTTGGTGTGTGTGGGCTGCACACTCAGCTCCTGAGGTCACGTCTGTTCCCGAGTCAGCTCCTGAGGTCACATCTGTTCACAAGTCAGCTTCTGAGGCCACGTCTGTTCACAAGTCAGCTCCTGAGGTCACGTCTGTTCCCAAATCACTCCCTGAGGCCACGTCTGATCTCAAGCCTGCTCCAGAGCTCCCGTCTGATCTCAAGTCTGCTCCGTCCCAGTTCCCATCTGGTCTCAGGCCTGCTCCAGAGGTCCCGACTGGTTTCAAGTCTGTTCCCGATGCCTCGTCTGACCACGAGACAGACCCAGAGGCCTCACCAGTTGGGGAAGCCGCGCCAATGTCTCCTGAGGTGTCAGCTTCGGCTGTAGATCCTCCTAGGGAGGCGGCGTCCTGCCTCAAACTCTCTGCTTCTTTTCTCATTCTTTCTGCCTCCTCTGTCACTGTTCTCCCCAGGTCCCAGTCCATGACGCGGCCTCCTGTTCCGCCCAGTCTGCGCCTTCTCCCCCCATTCTGTCTGCCTCTGTCCCTGCTTTCCCCAGGTCCCAGACCGTGGCGCAAATCCCTGTTTGAGTCCCTGGAGGGCTGCCGGTACCTCCTGCTCCGCCTCCTGTTCCGCCCGAGTGGCTCACCCTGTTCCGCCCGACGGGTGCCTCCTGCTCCGCCTCCTGTTCCGCCCGGAGTTGCGCTTCTCCCCCATTCTGTCTGCCTCCTCTGTCCCTGCTTTCCCCAGGTCCCAGACCGTGACAGATCCCTGTTTGTCCTGGAGGGCTGCTCCGCCTCCTGCTCTGCCTCCTGTTCCGCCCCGGAGGGCTGCTGCACCTTCTTCCCCTATTCTGTCTGCCTCCTCTGTCCCTGCTCTCCCAAGGTCCCAGACCGTGACGCGGATTCCTGCTCCGCCCCGGAGGGCCGCTCCGCCTACTGGCGGCTCGCCTCCAGCTCAGCAGCCTCTCGCCTCTGGCTCCGCCCTGGAGGGCTCCTGCGCCTCCTGCTCCGCCTTCCGGCTCCGCCCTGGAGGGCTCCTGGCCTCCTGCTCCGCCCTGGAGGGCTCCTACGCCTCCTCCTCCGGCACCGCCCTGGAGGGCTCCTGTGCCTCCAGCTCCACCCTGGTGGGCCCCTGCCCTGCCGGTCCTGCCTCAATCACCAGGCTCCTCCCAGGACCTGGTCCTCCAGCCCTCGCCCTGTCTCGCTCCCGCCCCACCGCTCCCCTGGACTGTTATTCTGTTGGAGCGTCTGGAAGCCGCTCCTTGGGGGGGGGGCTATGTCACGAATCTGGTCGGTGTCCCGTTGTCCATTCACCACCAGATGTCACTCTCGCCTCACCTACACACTCTGACTGTCACTTTGCATCTCGGACTGCATCTCCCATCCTCCACCGCTCTGATTGCGTCAGCCCCCGTGACCAATCAGGCGTTCTATAAAAACCCCGGTCCTCCTCAGTGCACTTCACGGTTGGTTGAATTATTGTATTGTTGTTATTGTTAGCGTTTCCTAGTTTCCTCGTTCCTGGTTCCTGGTTTTGTTCTCCCGCCTGGTTATCTCGTCTGGACTGTCTAGCCGCCTGCCTTTTGGACTCTCGCTCTCGTTTATTGGATTGTTCTCTCCTACTGCCTGTGATATTCCTGTCTGCTCCCGTCTCGACCCTGCCTGTACGACCATGTCTTTGTCTAGTAGTTTCAATAAAGGCTCGCATATGGATCCGCTCGCCTCACGTCTCTCACTCCGCGTAACAACACGTCTTGTTTCGTATCATTGTATGTTAAAAATAATGTACTTTGTCATGCAGACGCAAAATGTGAAACTGCGGTCTTATTTGCTTAGGTTAGCATTTTTCTAAATATTTGTAAAATATTATATATTCAGCATATTTTACATAATCTATTTTGTACCCATGTTAATTATTTAATTAATAAATTAGTAATTTAAACAGATTTTATTTTTTTAAAAGCAACATCAATTTTATCTTGATGGACAACAACTAATAACAAACAAGAGGCATCAGTCCATTAGATCATTTTAAAACATTAAAAAGCCTTCAATTTAAGTTATAAATTGTCAAAATAAGTTAGAATTGCATCTGTCTCGGATGTAGACTGGTCATAATTTATTTTAATAATCCTGTTTATGAGGAGTTTGGAATGCACCTAATGCATGACAGAGAAGCGTCCATGCGATCATTTGTATTTTTTCCTGATAATGAAACAGATTTTATTTCTGTAACAACAAATGTTGATTTTGTAGAGTAAAGAGAACAAACAGGATGCACTTTCTGCCATCTGTCTCTGAAGCGCGTCACAAAAAAGAACCGAAACTCATCGTATGACTGTCTCACATACATGAGAAATATATCTATAGAAAGTTTAAAATGTCTACTTTTAAACAAACAAATTCAAAATGAAATCAAATACCCCCTGATTATGTCATCTGTATGAAGGTTGCATTTCTCACTAAAGGCGCGTTCAGTCTACTCTGGAGATGAGAGTTAGCATTGTGTATTTCATCTTTGCAGCCAACAAGGACACATAAAGAATAAGTTGAAATTTCTTTTTTTCATGACACATTCATAAACATTAGGCAACATTTGTCTGTGTTTTGTGGCAAACATTATGTGTGTGCTTGAGCATGGAAAATATTAAGATTTGTTTTGGATTATTAGCTTTAATATAATAATGTGACAAGTTAATAATGGCTTAAATGAACGACTATTTAAGCCCTATTAAATAACCACTGGACGTCTCAGTTTTTAAAGCATTTTATACAGTTTTCTGTAGTCTGATAAATTCCGCTTTTTAGAATTGTCACGTCCAGAACATACTGCCATGTCAGTGGGGTTGCATTGTGCTTGTCAGACTCCTTGGACTGTTTGTGTTGGTTTTGCCCTTTGTCACACCCCCGTTAGACTGTTTTCTTCATTGCTCCCTCTTGTGTCCATATATGGTTTTTCCTGTTCCGTTCCTTGTTAAGTCATTATTGGTTTCAGTTTGGTTGAGTTCCCCGTTTGGTTGTTGGTTATTGTAAAGTCATTCCTGTAAGTCACTTCATGTCTTTCTACATCTTTGTAAGTTGTGTTGCATGTGGATTCCCTGCTGTTCCTGTTCCTATTGTGGATTATTTAATAAATGTGCATGTTCCTGATCTCCTCGTCCCTACTCCTCAATCCCGCACACGATGCCGTGACACTATCACAGTTAATAGTCACGTTCAACTAAAAAGCTATGGGATATTCTGGAGAGGTGCCTTTTTAGAAAATGTGTTGCACTGTAATGATGAAACTCCAACTCAGAAATAGTGTCACATCCCTTACAAACGGTCCAAGGCACATACATAATCTATAACCTGAATCTGTTTCAATTTAATTCAATTTTATTTACATAGTGCCAATTCATAACAAAAGTTATCTCACAGCACTTTTCAAACAGAGTAGGTCTAGACCATAGGTGATAGAGGCAAGGAAAAACTTTTTAAGAGGCAGAAACCTTGAGCAGAACCATAGCTCAGGGCGGGTGGCCATTCCGCCTCAATTCAGTGGAATGAAAAGTGCAGTGTGGCTGCACCTTAATACTATAATAATACCTCTAATGCCTAGCAAATTAAGCTTCTTTCCAAACCTCTAACTTCAGCTTCTTCAGATGCATTTTAATTCTGAGATCCCTCATCTCAGGGGTAAGGTCCTGTGCTTCCTGAGCCCTCAGTGCTGCTGCCTCTTGACAATATTTGTGCTTCTCATCTTTCTCTAATGTGGACCACCTGCCCTTAATATCGTTCATTGTGCCTGAGGAAAAAAATAGACACACAGAAAACTTAATGCTTCTGTCCAACACACTGGTTCACTTGGGTTGTGAAACCCATTTCTCTGTAACAACTTGTAGCAAGCAAGGTAACCTGTGAAGTATATGACCTGATGATTCTTTTCAATACACATAGCAGTTTTAGACTGATGAATGGAACTTGTGTGTGAAGTACTTGCCAAATACTATCTTGAAAATGTGTTTCATGATCCTTGTTAGCCCTTGATGTAAACAGGGCTGCAAACCATTTAGTATATCAATTAAAAGTATCCATTAAATATTGTGTCTTACCTTTGTTTCTGAGAATGTCCCTACAAAAATATTGTGTGGCGACAGCTCTCGGTGTGAACTTTGGCCTTTGATGGCCGGGGATCAGATGAAGCTTTAAATGACCTTTTGTAATTACCGATCCAGTTCTGAAAGAGAAAAATGAAACATAACAAACGAGTAGTACACCACTTAAACCGAATGTTAACAAAACACTTCATTTATACCAGCAGGAAAGTAGAGTGATATATTTATGTGACATGTTGATTGCTAGTGTGGCACTAAAGTAAACATTACTTCTATGACACTGGTGTCCAATCCAGTAGCTGATGCAGCTCTTGGTATTAGGGGTGAGCCAACACGTGTCATTCCCTCCTTAAAAAATGATTTCAAGGTTTCCCTTTTTCCTCATTAATGTGTGTTCTTTCGTGTTGAACAACAACAAAGAAAGAAGAAGCTAGTCAGTAATAAATCAGTAATAATAATAAAAAAGACGTGTTGAGGTGTGGATTTTGCAGATCATACCATTATTCTCAGACACACTCACCTAATACTTCTAGATTAGCAACTGTAAGGCTTACCTCTCTGGGCCATCTTCTACCTAAAACATACACAGACAGAAAATAACACGAGACAGATTTGTGATCGGCCCTCTCTATAAACAGCTTGGCTAATTTTGAAATTGTTCAACATAGACATAGAGTATGTAAGGAAAAAAACAAACTTGCCTCAGAAGTTCTTGCACTTTCAGAAACTCCCTGGAAATTGATGGAATATTTATGTTACACAGGCAGACAAATAGATAAGCAGACAGACAGGCAGACCTGTGCCTTTGGGTTTTATTTTTCAAGTTCAGTGTTGAGGACAGCAATAAATGTTTATGTTAGCCTAAATCACTGCTGACACACAGAGACACCACAGTCTATTTATTTCTAATAGATTGCCAAAGTTCGTCTTTTGCATGAATTGTAAACTTCCAGCCCTGGTGGAAAAAAACAGCATATGCTGGTTAGGTATGCTTTGATGCTGGTTTATGCTGGTCCTTAGCTGGTCATGTTGCTGGTCAAGGACCAGCATAAACCAGCAAAGGACCAGCTTAAACCAGCATAAAAACCTACCTAACCAGCATCCAAGCCTAAAAACCTACCTAACCAGCATCCAAGCATCAAAACATACCTACCAGCATATACTGTTTTTTACACCAGGGAGTCACAGGTGACAGATGTGCTAGAGCAGCAGCCTGATTAAACTAAACGTATAAACTTAACAAACTTTGTTCATACCCACAGAACTTTATTTTACATTCTAATCAAGATCCCAAGGTTTCCAAACATATCAAACAGCCATAAAATACGTCCTGAGTTTGGATATTTCACTCAACATGAGTATGAGCAGATACACAATATATGCCTTAAGCAATAAGCCTTACTGTCTTGCAGTGTGGAAAAGATCATTTTTACAGGCTAACTTTGCGTTAAACTAGTAAACTGCATTTCCCCATTAGCTTCAGACACGTAAAAACATGCTAATTACATGCTAATATGGTTGTCAACACTCATATCACCTCATATTAAAACACATTTTCCGTATTGTTTTCACTTAATGACTAATTCACTATCATTTAAATGGTCTTACCTGAAAATATCAACGGGGAAATACTGCAACGTTGCAGTAGATGTCCGGTTAGCAATGGGCTGGATTCCTTTGGGATTGGATCTGGAGTCTTCTTTTGTATTTTTATCAGTGATTAACCATGTCACTGGATGATAACAGCCTTCTGAGCCTACTAGTAGGTGCAGCAGGCTCCTTCTGGCCCATATCTATAAGCTGATAAACGTTGTATCGGTGATTAACCATATCGATGGATGATTACAGCCTTCTGAGCCTAACGCCCATTCAATTGAGTGATAACATCCGAAGAGGGTGAGCCATAACTTTGGTTACGTTGAAGCTATGGACAAATAAACAGTTTTGGAAAGGGCCTAACCCAGCTTTCATATGGTATCAAAACCTAAAAAAGGTAAAATTTCACCATGTGTTGGGTGAAACCAGATGACGACTAGATGAAACTTATAAATTATCAAAGTTAACAGAGTGTGTTAAAGCTGTAAAAGATCATTTTCTCCTATTAAATTCAGATAAGACAGAGATTTTACTTATTGGACCAAAAGATCGTACACAGAATCTCTTGGATTACAATTTGCATTAGACGGATGTACTGTTACATGGTTTAGCTCCTGCGTAACTAACTAGTCTTAATCATTTTTAAATAAATTGTCTGTAGTTGTATTTGCCTGTTATATCCTGTGTTTTATATTGTCAAATGGTTAGGTTTATGGACAGCAGTTGGGTTATGTGCTCATAAATGTGTGATTAGTGTAATGTAAAAATAATTGTTTTAACTGTTTACATAGAAAAAAACACACCCCAACATACATGCAATAATAGCAAAATGATTACACAATGTGTAATTTATTCATGATAAGAAAATTCCCAGTGGCTTTCGTGTCAGCATATTGATGCCAAAGTTACTTGCCAATTTGAAGCAATCGAGGACCCTGCATGTCGAAAATTTTTAAAGGGGTACCCTGTGCATCAAAAAGTGACTCCAAGGGGTCCTGACCAAGCATCAATATGTGACGAGTTGGGAGTAAAAATGTGTTGAATTTACTTGCTGTCCGTGTAATATATGACTGTTTACTTGTCTTCAGTAATGTTTGAACTTAATATTTAGGCTAGTCCTGTGTCCTGTCATGTCGAATCAAGCTCCTATTTGCTCTGTCTTGTTTTCTGCCCAGTTTTAGCTGTGCCTGCCGTGCATCTCTCTCTGTCCCTGGATTGTCTGCCTGGTTTTGACTTATGCCTACCTACTGGTTATGTAGAGCATGTGGAAAACTTGGCACGGAAGTCCTACATTAGGACCTCAGCAAGGTTGGAGGTTGTTTTTTGGTGTTTCCTGTATTTCCAGAGGTCCTTCAGGCCTGTGACTTCTTGTTTGAGAATGGGCTGGACTGGCTCCTTGAAACAGATTTTGCTGTATTTGACTGACCAGTGGTTTGGGTGGCTTGCCATATATTAGATTTCTTTAATACATAAAATAAGTAGGCTTGACCAGAGTTCTTGTGAAAAGAGTTTATTGAAGAAAGTTGTGTAGCATAGCCATCTTCTAGATCTTAACCCGTGTAAGGGTCTGAAGCTGCTTCTTAGTTTCTTCCAAAGTTCTCCTTAGCTTCTCCCTAGCTTCTCAAATTGTTCTGTCTGTAAGACAGAACTTTATACCTAAAGGCAAATGGCTAGAAACAATAGATACTGTTAGGACCTCCCGCTGGAGATCCTGCAATCTACAAGAAGTTCCTGAGAAATGCTGTTCTTTTGTTATTCTAAATGTATGGACCATTTGGTTCACACCTTTACAGAGACAGTTCCTGTTAATTGCATCTGGGGCACAGTCACAATGTAAATGCATCTGTCCAAAATTACACATAATCTTTCAAACCCATACCAATATTTTGGTTGATTATTATGATTATCGGTATCAATCAATTTTCAGAACTTGCAGATAACATAATTGAATCTTGAAACACGCTATATGGCTCAGATGGAGCCTATCTGAACTCACTAGTCACCACTCTGTGGCCCACAGCAATCTCTGCCCACTGCCTGATCTGATTTGTTTGAAGTCACAAGTCCGACCAATCAGCACAGATAGCTGAGGGCACTGAAAGTTTTGCACTCTCACACCTAAAGCACTAGCTAACTGGAGCTGCTTCAGTGATCAACCATCAGTTGTCTCTAAAGGCAGCAGCAGACGTTGCTGAAGTTGCAATAAATCACAATCCACTAACAATACATTGAAGTTCCAAAACACCTCAATATTATCTATAATTTCCGTGATGCGGAAAATGCGGACGGAATCATGGAATCCAGTCATAAATGGAATTTACTGTGTATAACGTGGAATGTCACAGAATTTGTCAAAGATTGGATCAATTAATCAAAAACAGGTCAGTAAACTTAAATCGAGTAGTGATATGGACTAGTATCTGTAAATATTAAGCTGCAAAAAATGCTATTTAAATATGAATCCTGCATGTTCTGTGTCTCTCTGTGTGTGTGAATGGCACAGATTCTTTTTGTTTACTACACACATACTAAAGTGCACAACCAAGGTTAAAATCCAAGTGAGCAGTCCAAAGTAACAAATGAAACAAGGCTATGGAACTGGACTACAGCAATGACAATGACAATGAAACAAGGCAATGAAAACAAGGAAACCACTTGGTAGAGTCCACAACAGCAAAACAATACTTCACAAAGGCCTGTTTGGCATGGCCCTCCTTATATGGCTGCCAAACAGGAAGTTACTATAGAGGAAGCAGAGGGAGCGGTAACAGACTGTACTAGGCACACAGCTCTATCTTTCATTTCAACCAGATGATCCAACGGTAGCTGCACGGATCTCAGGCTGCCTGGTGGACATCTCGGAGTGGATGAAAGAACATCACCTACAGCTCAACCTGACAAAGACTACTTACGAGCTACTTATTTTCCCTGCCACTTCGACTCTACAGCATGATTTCACCATCAATTTAGGTTCATCAACAATTATCCCATGAAGTTCTGCCAGAAATCTTGGTGTAATCTTTGATGACCAGCTGACTTTCAAAGACCATATAGCTAAAACTGCTCGATCTTGCAGGTTTGCATTGCACAACATCAGAAAGATCAGGCCCTTCCTTTATGCACAATCAAACCTTTACAAATGATTCAGAATGCAGCAGCATGACTGGTCTTCAACGAGCCCAAAAGGGCCCATGTCACACCTTTCTTTATCACCCTGCACTGGCTCCCAATTGCAGCTCGCATCAAATTCAAGATACTGATGCTTGCATATAGACCAGCCACAGGCTCGGCGCCCGCCTACCTCCACTCACTGCTACCAATCTACACTCCCTCTAGAACTCTGAGATCCACCAGTGAGCGACGCCTCACTGTACCATCACAAAGAGGCACAAAATCACTTTCCAGAACATTTTCTTACACCGTTCCTGGCTGGTGGAATGATATTCCCACTGCTATCCGGAATGCCAACTCCCTAACAACTTTCAAGCGACTGCTGAAAACTCATCTCTTTCTAAACTATTTGACTTAAAAAAAATTATTCTACTCTTTTCCCTTTCTAGCTTGTACTTATCTGAACAATGCCTGTTTTATGGTATTATGAGCACTTCCTAAGTCCTTTAGGACAAATTGCTTGACGTATTCCCCACTTGTAAGTCACTTTGGATGTAAATGTAATATGTAAATGCAGGCAAAGGCTCCTGCTGGCGTGGTGTTACACATACATATCGGTCCAAAATATCAGTTATCGCTCTACTTGATCTGTAATATTGTATATTGCCCCTAAAAAAAACACATATCGGTTGACCCCTATAACAGATTCATTTTCAGTTGGAAAAATGATCTCTCTAAATCAGAGAACTAACAACAGCCTGTTCATAAAACATGACGCCTAATCACTGACGAGGTGCAGCCACACAGACATTTAGAAAACATGTTAAACTTTCTCATATTTGATTTATAAAGTCAATCTTTAAATAATTACAGTATTTAAAAACATGCCATAGAAAATCTTACCATTTATGGAGAAAAATGCAGCCAGAGTGCCAGATAATTGTGGAAGGGCCATAATCTAACAAGGTGGAGAACAGCAATGAGGGTGTTTTCAAATGTGATTATTAGAAACCAAAAAAAATGGTTTCTTGCATTTTAAAATTGAATTTGTTAATTTGTTGATGCATTTGGTGTAAAGATGCTAGACAGTATAGTATAATTATGATTTCGCTGTAAAAACGTTTTATTATATATAGCTAACAGGAGAGCTCCAGTAAGCACACGTATGTCTCCAAAGGGCTGGATGTTTATGTGGTCTCTTCATCCTCTGTGAGCCCAGAGCCATCTAGAGACAGACCCAAAGACATGGAGGATGTGATTTTGGTCAAGTTTGCTCTGCTGGTCTGTGCAGCTGGGGTTGTACATTAAGCTATTATTACTGGTCCTATTTAAACTGGAGAATGGAACATTCGACCACCAAATCCAGCCGTAATATTTAAGTAAGAGTGCATCATTGCTCAGTGTTCTTGATAAAATATTTTCTCATGACATGAGATCTACAGTTTAGTTTAAAGAATTATTGTACACATAGCACTCCTCGCTGTCATTAAAACAGTATCATGCCAATAGACCAAGTGATCAATCGCATACAAGTATGTCTAAATTCATGTAACTTTGTTTTAACTACTGCATAATGTAATTTCAGTGCTTGTCTCCATTAATGAAAGTGAAATATTTAATGTAGGCTAAATGTGTATATCAACATAAAATCAGAGTTTAAAATCATTGTTTACTTTGATCCATGTGTACAAACTCTTGAGTGAGAACAATAATAAGAGTTTGCACAGAGGTGCGCAAATTTTCCAATTAAGTTTGTTTTTATTAATCCCACCTTTTGCGCAGGAAGTGGCATACGCCTCTTTCAGGGCATATTTTGTGCAGACACAACAATTATAAATAAGGCACCAGATCTGAATATTATTGAGTCACTCTGGGGTGTTTTGGAGGAGCGAGTCAGGAAACATTTTTCTACACCAGCATCACGCAGTGACCTGGCCACTGTTCTGCAAGAGGAGAATGGCTCAGAATCCCTCTGGCTACTGTGCAGGACTTGTATTTGTCATTCCCAAGACAAAATGATGCTGTATTGGCTGCAAAAGGAGGCCCAACACCATACTATATGTAGTCTAATACCAGATGTTTCAGTTTCATTGTCCAACCCCTGTATATCTTTGATTTGTAAAATGTCTCACGACTGAAAATGCTTTTTAAAGCGGTCCATTCATTGTAGACTTATTTAAATGTTGTGCCAACATGCAGTGCCATTGTGTTCAAATCCCAACATAAGGACCTTTCCTGATCCCGCCCCCTATCTCTCTCCCACTTTGTTTCCTGTACATTCTGATCTGTCGTATCATAATAAAGGCTGAAATAAAAAATAAAATCTTAAGAATAGGGAACACTATCAAATATGACTTTTTCCTCAGTAAATTCCTAATTTGCTGATTATTAATAGTCAGAAAGGTATTTGTTAAATTTAGATATTGGGTAGGATTAGGGATGTAGAATAAGGCAATTAATATGTGCTTAATTAGTACTAATAAATGATTAATATTTTAGTAATATGCATGGTAATAAGCAACATAGTTAAGAAACCATAAAATAAAGGGTTACCGAAAAATTATGTATTTAGTCTTTTTTCCTGGGGGACATTTAAATGCATTTTAGTGACTCTGGGTGTAAGTTACCTCTCTTTCAGAAACGGGCTTGACTTACCCTGTTTACTCGGTTTGACAAAACGAAACATTCTTAAACAGAAAACGTACTCGGTTACTGTCGTAACCTCGGTTCCCTGAGATACGGGAACGAGTACTGCGTCGCTTAGACGCTATGGGAAAAAGTCCTTTTTTCTCCTTGACTGAAGCCTTTTTTAATAACGCAGTGAAACTGCACAGCCATTGGATCATGCAGAGAAACGAAACGAACCAATGCCTCAGCAGCGGTGCTGCACGAGCCTATGGCTAAGAAGCCCGCCGAAGCCCGCCAGAAGGGGCGGGGCCAATGGCTATATAAGCGGCCATTTCACCATAGGAACCCAGGTTACTTCGACTAAAGCGACGACTAGCTCGTGCAGCGACATGGCATGGCTCGTAACGCAGTACTCGTTCCCGTATCTCAGGGAACCGAGGTTATGACAGTAACCGAGTACGTTCCCTATCGATACTACACTCGTACTGCGTCGCTTAGACACTATGGGAACCGATCCATACACGCCATGCCATGGAGAGAATGGCCGAACTCGTACTTAGGCCCAGCGGGGGCCCATTTATGACGAGTAAGACAAGGCTTGGCCTGGGGTCGTCCTCCTGTGATTTACTCATGCGGAAAGGATTCCCGTTTGTAAGGCGGGGATGTCTAGGCTGTAGAACCTAGTGAAGGTGGACGGCGAGGCCCAGCCGGCCGCCGCACAAATTTCTGCAATGGATACACCGCTAGACCACGCCCAAGAGGAGGCCACGCCTCTAGTTGAGTGGGCACGCACTCCGACGGGAGATTCCAGGCCCAAGGAGGAATAGGCTAGCGTAATAGCATCAACTATCCATCTAGAGAGTCTTTGCTTTGTGACCGGGTGTCCCTTATTGCGGCCACCAAAGCAGACGAAGAGCTGATCTGACTGCCTAAAAGGGGCGGATCGCTCGATGTACATTCTCAATGCCCTGACTGGACAGAGCAGACTTAACTCCTGATTACCTTCTGAGGAAGGGAGAGCAGAGAACGTAACAACCTGTGCCCTAAACGGAGTAGAGGGCACCTTAGGCACGTACCCATGTCTTGGTTTCAGGATGACCTTGGAGTCGCCTGGCCCAAACTCAAGACAGGAGGGGCTTATAGAGAGTGCTTGCAGATCTCCTATGCGCTTGACTGACACTAAGGCTAGCAGTAAGGCGGTCTTAAGTGTCAGGGGTTTAAGATCTGCATCTGACAACGGTTCGAAGGGAGGGCTCTTCAGAGCCTTCAAGACCGTAGATAGGTCCCAAGTAGGGATAGTGTGGGGACAAGAGCGATTCATCCTCCTAGACCCCTTCAAAAATCGAACAACCAAGTTGTTCCTGCCAATTGACTGGTCTGCTATCGGGGCGTGAAAAGCCGCTATAGCTGCCACATAGACCTTGAGTGTGGAAGGGGAGCGACCCTTATCCAACAGCTCTTGAAGGAAAGACAATATCACAGATATGTCACAGGAGGCTGGATTTTTGCCACGGGTAGAACACCAGGTGGAAAAGACAGACCACTTAAGGGCGTAGAGGCGTCTTGTAGACGGAGCTCTAGCTTGGGAGATCGTGTTCAGAACTCTTCCTGGTAGATTCTCAGACTCCCGTCCAGACACCAGAGGTGTAGGGCCCACAGACTGGGCTGGGGGTGCCATATTGTCCCGTTCGCCTGAGAGAGGAGGTCCCGCCTCAGGGGGATCGCCCAAGGGGCTGCACAAAGCAGTTGGCACAGTTCTGAAAACCACGGTTGGTTCCTCCAAAGAGGGGCCACCAGGAGGAGCTTGTGACTCTGTTCCCTGACTCGCTTGAGTACCTGAGGAATCAAGGATGACGAGGAAAAGCAAACAGGAGGAGGTTGGGCCAGTCGTGGGCCAACGCATCTTTGTCCTTCGAAAAGTATATTGGGCAATGAGAGTTTTCTTTTGAGGCGAAGAGGTCGACCTCTGCCTTGCCAAAGACCTCCCAGATTTTCTGAACCGTCTGTGGGTGAAGCGTCCACTCTCCTGAGGGGACATTGCTTCGTGATAGCATATCCGCACCTTGGTTCAGTCTGCCTGGTACGTGAACTGCTCTCAGTGAAGCCAGGTTGAACTGAGCCCATTCCAGAAGGCCCTTCACCAGGGTGAAGAGGTGTCTGGAGGAGAGTCCCCCCTGACGATTTATGTAGGACACCACAGTCATGTTGTCCGAGCGGATCAGTACATGGTGTCCCTTCAGGTCTGGCAGGAATGAGCGAAGGGCGTGACATACTGCCAGCATTTCCAGGCAGTTGATGTGAAACCCTTCTTCTGCTTTCGACCATAGGCCATAAGCTGGGTTGCCATCGCACAGCACCCCCCAACCTTTGTTGGAGGCATCTGTCATGACCACCTTCCTTCTGCAAACCGACCCCAAGGGCACGCCCCTCTCCAACCATTGTGGGTTTTTCCAGGGGACCAGGGCTTCCACACAGGCCTGGTCCACCCTGACGCGCAAACGTCCGTGACGCCATACATGAGGTGGAACCCGTGGCTTCAGCCAACGCTGAAGGGGCCGCATACGCAGCAGGCCCAATTCTAGCACTGGGGATGCAGAAGCCATAAGGCCTAGCATCCTTTGAAACCTCTTGAGGGGGTAAAGGGCTCCAACCCTGAACGAGCCCGCTAGTTGCCGTATTGCCAGAGCTCGCTCTGGCATGACCATAGCTCTCAACTGAGTCGAATCGAAAATTGCTCCCAGAAACGAGATTTGTCGGCTGGGGTGCAGCGCGCTCTTGGTCAGATTGACCCTGAGTCCTAGGCACTCTAAGTGGCTGAGGAGAAGAGCTCTGTGAGATAACAGCTCCGCCTCTGACTGGGCCAGAATGAGCCAGTCATCGAGGTAGTTGAGGACGCGGATTCCTTTCTGTCTCAGAGGGACAAGAGCCGCGTCCATGCACTTTGTAAATGTGCGGGGAGCCAGGGATAAGCTGAAGGGCAGGACCGTGTATTGATAAGCCACACCCTCGAAGGCGAATCTCAAGAATCGTCTGTGATGGGGGGGCTATCTGGATGTGAAAGTACACGTCTTTCAGGTCCAGTGAAAGGAACCAGTCCCCTGGGCGAACGTGCGAGAGGATCTGCTTCAAGGTTAACATTTTGAACGGCCGTTTCATGAGGGCCCGATTCAAATGCCTTAAATCGAGGATGGGTCGTAGACCCCCATCCTTCTTGGGGCGAGGAAGTAACGGCTGTAGAACCCCGACTCGCTCTGGGCTGGGTGGACTACCTCTATGGCGCCTTTTTCCAGCAATATCAACACCTCCGAGCGTAGGACGTGCGCGTCCCTGCTCTTTACCACGGTGGGTGAAGCACGGGGGCCTTCGAGCGAACTGGAGTGAGTAGCCTCTTTTTATTATCCCCATTACCCAGTCTGACACTCCGAGGATAGCCTGCCAGGCCTCTGCCCGAGTGGCCAGGGGTATAATTGGCTCGGGTAGCTGACCATCTTGATGGCACGAGACACCCTTTATGATTTGAGGAGGAAATTTGCTCTCTTTTTGAGAATGTTTGTGTTTTATTCTGTTCGCTGTCACAGCGACTGGTTGTGTGGGCGCAAGAAAAATGGACCCAGTATTTACAACAGGTTTTACACAAAACACATCGCCCTCGGCACCCGGCATTGAGCGGAGTGCTTGGAGGTTCAACAGAGGCTTTTTGGGGGGTGGTCCGGCTAGTGCGAGACTTTGCCCCCTCCTCTTCTTTTTGCCTGGATCAGGACGATGGCGGAGGCGCCGGATCCAACGCCAGCCTGGGACGTGGTCCCTGACACTTGGGGAAGGGGTAGCGTCTAGCGGAGCGAGAACGTAGTCTCGGCTCGGCTTTAGCTGGCTGAGCTGTGGCGCCGGCGGCGGCGGAGGGAGCGGTCGACGCAGGTCTCACCGGCTGCTGAGGCGGTGTAGGCTTGGAGTGCCCGGAAGCAGCCGTGGAGCTCGAGCGCTTTGGCAGGAAGTGTTGCATAGCTTGGGACGTCTTCTGAGCCGCAGAAAATCGCTCCGCGAATCCTTCCACAGACGGACCGAACAGGCCTGTGGGGGAAATAGGAGCATCGAGGAAGGGGACCTTATCCGCGTCCTTGATCTCCGTCAGCGTGAGCCATAGGTGGCGCTCGAGCACGACCAAACTGGCCATGGATCTGCCAATTGCCTGGGCCGTGGCTTTAGTAGCACGCAGAGCCAGGTCCGTGGCGCTTCGCAACTCCGTCAGAGCGAGAAGTTTGGCCTGGAACACTTGGAGAATCGCCATGGAGTGTAGCTGAGGCAGCCTGTCCGGCCGACGTGTAGGTGCGTCCGGTGAGGGCCGAAGTTGTTCTATATTAAATTTGTTCTATATTAAATTTGCTGAATTTATTGTTTATAAAGCTGTAAAAGAACTATATACCATAAATGGCACTAAAAGGAGATATTGTTGTATTCTTAGAGATAACTATAGCTTCACTATACTTCTCCTTTCTGTAGTTTCACTCTGTTTCAACATACCTAACGTGGTGTGGAATAAAGTGGCATTCTCCCACAAGTCTACGTGTTGGAAAGAGTTTATCTATCTGTCTAACTTCGGGAAGAGAGACACCAAAGTGAGGGCAGAATAATATATATATAGATGTGTAAAAACAGTTTCAAGTGTGAGATCTACAAAATTGTACTTGTATGTAGAAATGTGTGTAAACATAAACACACCTCTGAGCATGCTTACACAGACAGTCTAGTGGTAGAATAGTGACACTATACATAAAAAACATTTAAGAGTGTCACAGTATGCATTAAGCAATTTACATATGTCCCGTGTTTAAAACAGTAGTACGTAGTAGTATTTGTGTAGTAATCCAGGGACCTCATTTATCAACAGTGCGTAGAAAAGGTTCTATATTTTGTCCTGCAAATTAAATTCAGAATGTGCTTAAGTACAGAATATCTGTATTTATCAAACGTACACACACAGTTCTTATGCATATGAGTCAGCAATTGTTGATAAATCCCACAATTTTTTAATTTCCTCCTTCACAGGTTCTATCCGCGAGCGCAGAGAAGAGAGACTCATATCCCCGCAATGGGGACATTCCGTCTCTTTAAGTGCCGCCTCCGCATGGGGAAGTCCCAAGCAGGAGACGCACTCGCCGTGAGTGTCAGCAGCATGCAAGGGGGCCTTGCATGCACGACAAAAACGGCGCGGCATTTGGAACAACACCTAATTTGCTCTTTTAGAGAAGAGAAGAGAAATCGCCGGATGGCGGCAGGGGAGAAGATGCGTTGCAGCTTGTCAACGGCGAGGGCTTCTGTCTTGTAAGCGCGAAGAGTCGTCGCTGAAGGAGAAGAAATCTGGGTTCCTATGGCGAAATGGCCGCTTATATAGCCATTGGCCCCGCCCCTTCTGGCGGGCTTCTTCGCCATAGGCTCGTGCAGCACTGCTGCCGAGGCATTGGTTCGTTTAGTTTCTCTGCACGATCCAATGGCCGTGCAGTTTCACTGCGTTATTAAAAAAGGCTTCAGTCAAGGAGAAAAAAGGACTTTTTCCCATAGCGTCTAAGCGACGCAGTACGAGTGTAGTATCGATAGGGAACTCAGCGTTCCCCTCATTTCAGGATTAACATACTCAGTGTTTTCATTTAATCTCCTTTCTGAAATGGGCCAGAAATTTGCTTGGAGTAAGTTATAACTGGTTTGATTGATTGTTTCCATTGATTCACACATGTGGGATTTATCAACAATTGCTGACTCATATGCATAAGAACTGTGTGTGTACGTTTGATAAATACAGAGATTCTGTACTTAAGCACATTCTGAATTTAATTTGCAGGACAAAATATAGAACCTTTTCTACGCACTGTTGATAAATGAGGTCCCTGGATTACTACACAAATACTACTACGTACTACTGTTTTAAACACGGGACATATGTAAATTGCTTAATGCATACTGTGACACTCTTAAATGTTTTTTATGTATAGTGTCACTATTCTACCACTAGACTGTGTAAGCATGCTCAGAGGTGTGTTTATGTTTACACACATTTCTACATACAAGTACAATTTTGTAGATCTCACACTTGAAACTGTTCTTACACATCTATATATATATTATTCTGCCCTCACTTTGGTGTCTCTCTTCCCGAAGTTAGACAGATAGATAAACTCTTTCCAACACGTAGACTTGTGGGAGAATGCCACTTTATTCCACACCACGTTAGGTATGTTGAAACAGAGTGAAACTACAGAAAGGAGAAGTATAGTGAAGCTATAGTTATCTCTAAGAATACAACAATATCTCCTTTTAGTGCCATTTATGGTATATAGTTCTTTTACAGCTTTATAAACAATAAATTCAGCAAATTTAATATAAATTAACTATAAAAACTTACAGACAATGCTTTCTACAGATGATCACAAGTTGAATTGCTGCTGCAAGCTTGTTGAGTGAAGTTCTACTTAAAAAAGGCAGTTAACTGAATTTAACTGTCTTAGAATGTTACTATGGTAACTATATTTTAAAGGAAGCTGCATGACTAGGTGTAAGAATTATAATCATTACAAACATTAAACCTTTTTTTAAAAATGGATAATCCAGAACATACATATATATATATATATATATATATATATATGTATACACGTACATATGTATGCAAAAAATGCATATACAAACTGCTGGTGTGTGGTTCACTGGCTCCACTGTACTGCAGCTACAGTTGCATCATCCAAGTGCTGCACACTGTCAGTGAGTGAGCAGAGACCACCTGAAATGATAGTAAAGCACTTTGGGTGTACAGTTGTAAAGTGCTATATAAATTACTCTTTCAGTAGTAAGTTTAATAATAAGATAATAAAATGTGGAAAAGGAAAAATATAGAGTGAGACACATAATGCATGTGTGTGTTTGGTAGACAACAAATTGTTTTACTTTGCAGCTTAATTATCATAAGATCAGTTAAAATATGACATCACAAATAGCCAATCTTACCAGACCTCCTTAGACTAAACTAGTTCCTTCAGACATTTGTGATGTTTAAATACTAAAATTCTGCCTGCAGACCAGCACACACAGGAGAGGATCTGAAATCAATCTCACACTCGTCAGGAAATAAGGAATAAACAAAACAGAAAAGGTGAAATCAAAGAATGAATTGAGTAACATTAATGTCAGATAAAGCACAAGCACCAGCGGAGTGTATATGAAAACAACCAAAATATGATAATCTAGTTTCCTGGATGTGTGAGAGTGACAATGAACATGAAGCTGCACAAGGTTTTGTGCATGTGATCACTGACAGAATTAACGCAAGAAGAATACCAAGAATAGGATTCACAATAATAGCACAAAAAAAAGACACAGAGAAGCAGAAGTATGTATAAAATTATAAAACATGGTGAACAGAAACAAACAGTATACAGTCGATCTTTCACTGAGAGAATTCCCTCTAGTGCCACCAGCTGGTTTAGGAGGAAACCACAGGATTTTGATGCCCACCATAAAGATGACAAATCCCAATATGTCCAATCCATAAAGGAGGGGATCTCATTGAGGAGATATTTTAAAAGTATGTCGGGACTCATGTAAATCTCAACAAAGTCAGTGAGGAGGAGGAGGAAGGTGAAGATTGAAATACGATGTCCATTCTTTCTGTGATGAATTAGATCGCTGACAGACCAAACAAGAGCTGGTAGACCTGCACACGCAGCAGTGATGATGAAGATGGACAATCTGACATTTACCTCCACGCGGTCAGGATCCAGCTTCCATTTAAATGGATGATTTTCCATATTCTAATCTCTCTTTGATCTCTTTTTGTTATTCAGCTGAAAATGTGTAATTGAAGAAACAAAAGAAAATTGTATTTGTGCTGTATGCTGAGAGAATTTTGAGAAGATGCACATCTTATAATTTCAGCTACACGTACACTCTTAAAAATAAAGGTGCTTCAAAAGGTTCTTCAAGTGATGCCATAGGGGAACCATTTTTGGTTCCACAAAAATCATCTCTTTCTTATCTTTTTATAATCTGAAAAACCTTCTTTCGCCACAAAGAACCTTTTTTTCTTCAGACGTTAAAAAAAAAGGTTCTTCTATGGCATCGTGAAGCGAGTGTACAACAACTCAGAACCAGCGGGCTGAAAACATTTGTGCATTTAGTCTGCATTACATGCCAGTTCAAATTTAATGAAGTGAGTCAAAAAATACAAAAACTCTTACCTGAAAATATTCAGGAGATTTCTACAGCACTGTGCTCATGCCATAAAAACGTTTCCAATCTTGGTTGATTTCTTCTTTCATCTGTGTGTTTTGCCCTTTCTTACTTTTTTTCTACTGCTGTTTTCCGGTTGTTGGTTTATCTGATGATTTGATCTCAGCTCTGATATCTCTGAGTTCTGACTGGTGTTTAGTAAGAGGCATGAATAATTTAAACCAAATGTTTAAAGTATTAAGAAGCATAATTGAAGTAGAACTAAATTTTTTTAAATTCTAAAACATTTTTTAAATTTAAAAATGTTTTACTGTATCCATAAATGAAGTGCAGATTTGTGTTTACATTGCTTAGTGCACCTTTAAAGTTGAATATTTCTAGAAAAAAATAAAATAAAATAATCAGATGAAATGAGACATTTTCTCAGCGCTGATAAACCAGGAGATAAAAGCTTCAGAGAATTAGTGGAACTTTTGAAAAGCCACTATAACCCCAAACCAAGTAAGACTGTACAGCATTTTTAGTTGAATCCTCAGAACAGTCAGATCACACTGTGGTGAATTATGTTGTGGTGCTTCAATAACTTGTCACGGATTGGCCAGGCTCGAACACCGGTCACACCCAACGATCCCTCTCACCGGAGTATTAATTATCTCACACCTGCACCCCATCAACCACACCCTTTATAAGCACACACCGCACAACAGTCACTGTCCGGGCTCGTCTCTACGAAGCGGACCGATTGTGTCTCTCTATGCGGGTGCACGATACCTGTTACTTACCTGCAATTACTTACCTGTGTCTCTTGTGTTCCAGTCAGTCGTCCTTGTCCTTCAGCGGTGTGTGCTCGTTCAGCCATCCTCGTTATCCTGGAATATCTACGAGAGGAAAAGATCGTTAATCAGCGCAGTATCCATTTCAGAACATTCAAGACTGTTGACGTTTACTCACTTGTCAAACATCTTCAATCTCCGTGTTTCTCCTGTGTGAATTCAATAAACTGTTTAACCGATTACTTACCTGGTGTTCCGTCTGCTTCTATGACATAACTAGTAAACTTAATAAAGTTTTTCCAGTGCAGAGAAACATAGATCATCACATCAGTGACAGCGCAAACCAGCTCCAGTGACATGCAAGAAGTTCCCTATCGAATGGTAACTCTGGTTGCATCATCTTGATGACTACGGGGAAAACTTGTGTTTTACTCTGATACTGAAGCTTGATTTGTTCATGTTTGTGTAACTGCATGAACCAATGGCGCTCTAGCCCAGTGGTTCACAACCTTTTTTTTTTTTCTGAGACCCTCTTTTTCTTAAGAAAATATTTTAGGGCCCCCCTTCACATTAAATGATATTACAGCTCTTGTAAGCTTGCACCAAAGATGACAAAAATGTTGTTTTCAAACAAACAGTATGTTTAATCCTATAACCAGGTATGTTTATGCACAATTAATAGCCTATATATAATATTGAAAATACAAGAACAAAAAAACATCAGTAGGCCATTTGTAATTTAAAAACATAAGGCTATATGAGTAGCCTATTAATTGGCTCTATTTAAAATGCAGTAACAAAAATATCAGTATTCATGCTGGTGTGTAGGAATAAATAAATATATGCTATTACAAAATGACTGCTGTCTGGCACATCTGTAACGTGGAGAGGGAGATGAGAGGTGAGCGGATCCATTTGCAAAGCTTTATTTGAAGGGCGAGACAAAGACATGGTCGAACAGGCAGGGTAGACAACAGCAAACAGGTATGCTGAGGCGAGACACAAGAATAGTCCGAAAAGCAGGCGAGGGTCGATCAGCGGCGAATGTAATCCGAGGGGGGAAGGCAAAGGGAAACGAGCGAGAAGTCCAAGAGGCAGGCGACGACACAGACGCAATGACCAGGCGAGAAAGCTAAACACTGGGAACTAGGGAACAACATGCAAAACCACAATACTCTGTCAGTAACGGGGAAAGTCCAGGGCTTATATAGTGCATCTGACTGGCTACAGGTGTTGGCACAATCAGCGCGATGGGAGAAGTAGTCCGGGGTGCAGTGCAACAGTCTGTGTGATGTGAAAGAGCAAGAGTGACATCTGGTGGTGAGCGGACCCAAGGTCATCAGCCAGATTCATGACAAAAGGCGCTGATGCTACTGGGATGCTTGCATGGCCATCATGATAGGTCGTGACCTTGGGGTGTCAGACGAGACAAGGCGAGGCTCTGGGAGGTCAGGTGAGACGTGACGAGGTTCTGGGAGGTCAGACGAGACGTGACTTGACTCTGGGCGGTCTGATGAGACGTGACTTGACTTTGGGCAACCAGCCGAGACGTGACTTGACTCAGAACAACAGCAGTAACTTGACTTGGCTCGTGAAGAACAGCTGTGACCTGACTTGGTTCAGGAACGACAACTGTAACTTGGCTTGACTCGGGAACAGCAGCTGTAACTTGACTGGACTCGGGAACAACAGCTGCAACTTGACTTGACCCGGGAAACACAGCTGTAACTTGACTGGACTTGGGAACAACAGCTGTAACTTGACTTGACACGGGAAGAGCAGCTTTATTGACTTGACTTGATTCTGGTATGGCAGCAGTGACACGAAGGAGCTTTGTTTTGCCGTCCTTTTGAGAACGGGCTCCGTTGTAGCCACCATTACCTGAGCGTGCTCCGGCACGGCCGCCATTTTATGAGCGCGACTCAACACTGAAGTAGCAATCATTATCGCTTGCAGTTGACTCGACTTTGCGGCTGAATAATATTTTCGTAGTGTCCATACCTGTACTGTGTCCATCGGGAAAGCTGCTGGATCCTTGTTTGACCGAGTATTCTGTTATGTGGAGAGGGAGTCGAGAGGCAAGCGGATCCATTTGCAAAGCTTGATTTTGAGAAGCGAGAAGTCCAAGAGGCAGGCGACGAGACAAAATGAGATGACCAGGTGAGAAAGCTAAACACTAGGTGTTCTAATCTCGTGAGTTCATTAAATAAAATAGCTTTACAATTGAAAGGCAACGCTGTTTTTTTTTTATTAGCGGCTATATTTGTGGCATGCTGCCACCACACACACTCACAGGGCATCTGCCCCCATACTGCCATGCTCAGACATATATCGCTCAAACCACACAGGGTTGCCTTTGCTTACTATTATCATTACATCTTCCTTTTTTTTTTTTTTTAAATATACAGACAGCAATCATAAATACTTAACACAATTCATAAAAACAATTTACACACTATTAATATATACAATAAATATTTAAGCATGTTTCATTAAGTCTCTCAGGGCATTTCCGTATACGAACAGATCTTCTCACAGGTATCTCAGTCTTTTCAATTTCCTCTGTTTGTTCTGATTCAACACACGTCTTTCAAAAAATGTTGACGATTCCTTCTTAACACAGCACCACTTGGCATTTCAACATTATAAGATCTTGGTTGAACTTGTTCAAGCACAATGCGTTTCTGATTCCAGATATTGGATTCGTCTTTGAATCAAACCTCTTCACCAACACAAAGCTCGGGCAACTGACGAGTTCTTTTATCGTAATATAACTTCTGTTTAGCCCTTTGCTGTTCTTTGTATCTCTTGACTTTCTCTCCATGTCATGTTAACAGAAGATTGTCAGACATAGGCAAATTAGAATGAAGACCTCGACCCATCAGAAGATATGCCGGTGAGTATCCACACTCAAGAGGTGTACAATGATAAACAAGCAGTCCCATATAAAAACTACTTCCATCATCTCTTGTTTTTTTCATTATTCTCTTTACTATGCCAACAGACTTTTCTACAAGACCATTGGACAGCGAAAAATGTGGACTAGAAGTTGTATGTTTAAAGTCCCATTCTTGTGCAAAGCTCCGAAAGCTGGAATTAATAGATTGAGGGCCATTATCAGTAAAGACTTCTTCTGGTACTCCATGTCGAGCAAAAATTTATTTCATGCATGAGATAACATTTTCTGCTGTAGTTGTGCTTAACACACACACATCAGGATAAAATGAATAATAGTCTGTAACCAAAAGATAGTTTTTTTCCAATACATGTAAAGATGTCTGCACCTACCTTTTGATATGGTCTTTCAGGTACTAGTTGTGGTTGTAGATGCTCTCTTGGATTGCTGTACTGATGTTTAACACATGTATGACATCTTGACATGACACTTGTGATGTCTTGATTGATTCCAGGCCAATACATGACCTCACATGCTCTCTTCTTACACTTCTCAGTGCCTAGATGGCCTTCATGGATTTTTACCAACATCTTCTTTCTCAGACTTCTGGGAATCACTATTTTATTTCCTTTATACAGAATCTCATCACAAACAGACAATTCATCCTTGTAGTTCCAAAACTCATATACCTCTGCAATACAATTTTGTTTTGTATCTGGCCAGCCATTCATAACATACTGTTTCACCTGTTGGACCACTTGATCTTGTTCAGTCTCTTTACCAATTAACTTCATTTTGGAGTCAGCGACAGGCAAGGTTTCCAAAACCATGTTCACAATGAATATGCTCATTCAATTTCCTGCCAGATGAAGCAGTTGGGTTGACAGCTCTGAACAGGGTGTCAGCCATGAACATTAATTTACCTGGCGTGTAAAAATACAGTTAATGCATGATGTAATTTAATCATCATCCTTTGAATTCTTAAAAGGCAACTATTCAGAGGTTTCTTAATGCAATCAACAGTTTGTGATCGGTCTCCACATAAACAGATTGTCCTGCCACAAACTGATAAAACCTCTCACAAGCAAAGGTAATGCCAAGCAATTCTTTCTCAATTTGTGCATACTTGCATTCCGCATCAGTCATCAAACGCGAGGCATATGCAACTGGCTGCCAGGCTCCATCATAATTTTGAAGCAGTACTGCTCCCTGTCCTGTCTGTGAAGGATCAGCTGAAATTTTAATAGAACGTTCAGGGTCATAAAATTTCAAAATGACTCTTCGGCTCTTTCGTTAAAATCACCTTCAAATCTTGCCACGCTGATTTTTGTTGGGAACTCCACTCCCATTCATTTTTTTTTCTCAATGAGCGATCTCAAAGGAGCTATTTTTTTCAGACAGATTAGGAATAAATTTACTCATGTAGTTCAACATTCCCATGAATCTCTGAACATCCTTCTTACATTGTGGTCTAGGCATATGTTCAATAGCAGAATCCATGGGACATTTTCTGGGTGGATGTTGCATCCCACATGCATTCTTTGATGCTTTTGATCTGTTTCTCTGCACCTTTCCTTAAATGTTGTTTTCCTTACACTTCCACTTGGCGGAGTTTGATATTTCTTTACAACATTTACAGTACAGCTCTCATTTAACAATTCTTTAGCTTGTGTCTTTACAGTTTCTGCTGCTCTGCAAAGTGAAAGCGCTTTCTCCAAATCCAAATCTTGTTCCCTGAGCAATCGCTCCCTCAATCCATTATCTGGTATTCCACACACAATTCTGTCCTTTATCAAAGAATCTGTCAATTTGCCAAACTCGCATGTTTTACTCCTATGTCTCAACTCTGTTACATATTGGTCAATGGTTTCACCACTTCTCTGGTACGGGTTGTGTCGAGCCATTCGTTGGTGTGGTTGCTTGATGAGAAAAAGATTAAAAATAGTTGCAATAAACGCGTTAATTATCCCTTCAATTGCAGCAACGGAGGTCTATTATTCTGCAAGAAACTGCGGAAGAACTGGCAGTGGCACGGTTTGATCTTCGGCTGACCAATCACCAGAAAGGGGTTTTCGTTTTTTCTTTCAATATTAAATAAAAAAAAATGGACAAATGATACACGGATTTGGACGGCCTCATGCATTCATTAGCAAGGACTTAGCACAGATAATGCAATTCAATAAAAATAACAGTAATACGGACCTATTGAGTACTCCTGGCCCGAGATCAGCGCATAATTCAGTAAAAATAACACTAATACAAACCTATTGAGTACTCCTGCTCCGAGAGCAGTGCATAATTCAGTAAAAATAACAGTAATACGAACCTATTGAGTACTCCTGGCCCGAGAGCAGTGCATAATTCAGTTTAGTAATGTTATTTTTATTCCTGCCCTGAGAGCAGTGCATAGTTTAGTAAAAATAAGGGTGTTTTCACCTTTGTATGTAGCAGTTGCACTCAAGTGCGCACCAAAAGTGGACCAAAAAAGCGTACAAGGAGGTCTTGGTACGCTTTCAAACGAACACTGGAGAGGTTCGTTTGTGGTAAGAACATGATCCGGACTCAAACAGACCCAACTGCAAAAAGTACTGCGCCTTTTTGGCCTAGGCCAGCTGCCATAGTCTCATGTAGATGAGATGAGGATAAGTATTTGTTGACAGTTAGCACTTTAGCAACATATCCCCATGGCAGCTCGCGGACAAACTTGGAGTTGTGAGGAGGTGCGGAGCCTCATAGAAATTTGGTCTGATGATCATATTAGGTTCCAACTTTCGAAGACTCACAAGAACAATCGCAATCTTTTCATTGTTTAGCAAACAGCTCAGGGAAAGGGGGTTTAATAGATCTGTAGAACAGTGCAGGGTTAAGGCAAAGAAACTCGTCCGCTTCCAGTGATGCTACTGATGTTAGCACAGTTGACCGGCCTACTGCATTTGACACGGATGCTGACAGTGAGTTTAATTAGTTTTTGCATTTGTCAATACCATCCACTTTTTTCTTAAATTAATATGACAGCAAGTTAGGTTACTTCACGTTAACCAGAAGCAGCTGAATAAACCTGTTGCTCGTTTTCATGTTATATTCTTTTCGTTTTACACACACTGTTTATATAGCAATATGCATTGAAATATGTTTTTCTGCATAACAATGGACTTGAGTAACCCGGAGAAATTGTGTATTTCAATAAACAGTGGGAAATTAAAGCAACGTATCCTCTGATGTAGATGTCACCGTTGCTGATGCAGTAGTGTCTGATGATCCAAGCACAGAGAGCAGTGTCAATGAAGAAGGCATCAGAGAAGGGAGACTGCCCATTCCTGGAGCCAAAGCTCGAAAAAGAAAGATGAAGTCTTGCAAAGCTGATGATGAAATCCAGGCATATATGAAGGACAACAGAATGATGCTGACAGAGCTGCGTAGAGCTGAACAGAGCCAGGTGGCTCAATAGGCTGCCTGTTTTGAGAGAATACTGAATTCAGGGGGACGCAGGCACAGCAACAGTCCACTAACCAGATGTTTCTGCAACTAATGGGCACTCTGGTAAGTGTGTTGAATCTTGGTCAGCCTCATTCCTCAACAATGCCAGCCTGGACCACTACATCCCCACCAACATCAATACCTTGCTCCTTGTCCCACCTGTTTCAACCAACTCAGCCTACTGCCCTGCTGCCAGTGAATCATCCACATCAACACTGGCAATCAGAATCTCCATCCCCCCAAGATGAGCATCTTAGCACTTCATCCATTATACATGACATTAATAGCACACACTACTACAACATGTAGTTCTTTTTTATTATTAATCTTATTAATAATAAGTTTATTAAAAATACATTTTTTGGTAATGTTTTCTGTTTAGTGTTCTGAATAACATATTTCAGCAGAAATTACTACTTTGTGTTTACTTTATGCTACTTCATTTTCATTTTTTAAATTTTTGGGATACGCAAGGAGACTATATAATAGAAAGTAAAGAGGATAGCATTTTTTTTGGGCATACATACATTGTACTTTCATAACATGGCATGACATGTTTTTTCTCTAATCAAAATATTTTTGTATCTAGTGTTGCTTTCGTCAACGAAAATTATGACTAAATATCTTTGCCAACGAACCTTTATCAGGTGACGAAAATGAGATGACACAACGCAAATGCTGTTCATGTGACGATGACTATAATTAAATGTATAATGCAATATTGTTGATGAAAAGATGGGGAGAAATGCGGCCACAAAATCACAGGAAAAAACACCACAAACCTTAAGAGACATCTCAAGGCATTCCATAATGAAATTGAGGAAAGTCAAGACATTAACGTAACGTTACTTTCTATTTTGGAAAGCTCATGCCAGCTCATGAGGCTGTGGTTAATGTGTCTCATTTTAATGTTAGCTTTAAACGTTAGCCACTGGAGCTGAAAACGACTGAGACAAACGTGTGATTAGCGTGTGTGTGTGTGTGTGTATTTGTTTGTGAGAAAGTGTAAAGTGGGTTAACGTGTGTGTGTGTGTGTTTGTGTGTTTGTGTGAGAGAGTGTAAAGTGGGTTCTTAGTTCCTACCTGCATCTGTCCTGACATTGTATCTATTCCTGTGCTATATTCCAGAAATCGCACCAGTGAAACAAGTCCCACCCAAGAAGATGGACACGCCAACTAGTGCTCAGGATTTCTTTGCCACAAGGAGGTACAACGACAACTCCCTAGAGCAACGTACCAAAGAGGAGAGGACAGCGCAGTGGATAGGCCGCACAGGGCTCCCATGATGGCAAAAATGGACAAAAAGTTCAAAGTGCCAAAAAGACAAAAAATTTTAAACTTGACAAAATGTACAAAGAAGACAAAGAAAAGATCAAACAAAACCTAGCCACAGCACGCAGAATAACTACAGGATTGGATATTTGGACTAAAAAGGGGCTTACAGCATCCTTCCTGGGAGTCAGCACCTGTTACTTCAACCCTGACGACAATAAAGCTGAACACAAACTCTTAAACCTGAAGGAGATGGTTACACTGAGTCGATTAGTACAATTGAGGAGTCAATGGAAGAATGGGGGATCCCCAGAGTGACGATGGCAGCACTATGGTGGCTTCGTTCCACACACATGCAGAAGTTGCCACAACTTCTGAAGAGGACTCCGAGGCAGAGCACGACGATGCAAATAATGACTATGAGCATCAGGAAGGGGAGGATGACAGGTAATGTAAGTCTATGTATGAAACTATGCTATTAATTCAGAATCAGCTTTATTGGCCAGGTTTTGCAACAAGGAATCTGACTCCAGTTAGTCTTTGCTCTTAAAGTACACAACAAACACATTACATATAGAGTAAAGAGTAAAAACACAAGGGGACAGTAAGAAACATAAAACAATATAATTCATTCAACATTTATGTAACTTGTCATATATTATTTTATGAATAAAAAAAATAATTTCATAGAAAGTTAAAAGATTAAAAATTATGCTATTAATACATTCAGCATTTATGAAACTGGTCATTTTTTTGTTATTTCATATACATAAAGACTAAATAAGATCATATCATAGGAGCTTAACTACTAGAACTATTTCATTTGGTTCAGTAATGTAAGGGCTAAAATTGTAAAATATGTACATTTGTTTTTATTTTATTATTTCCATGTAGATATGATTATGGAGCCATAGAGAGGACCCCATGCATGGTTCACACCGTACAGCTTGTAGTGAATATGGTCCAGAAGGAACCCCCAATCCGAAGGCTGTTGGAGAAAATGAGGCACTTGGTGAACAAATTTAGGAAGTCATCTGTAGCCAGAGAGCGGCTGCTGCAGAAGTGCGCTCTGGTTCTGGTAAAAGACTGTCCCACCAGGTAGTCAAGTTGCTTTGCTATGATTTTGCGCTGTCTTGAAGTAAAGGAGCACCTCACAGCTGTGGCTGAGTCTATGGGCTGGGACAGCCTGCAGCCCAGTGAATGGCAATCGGGATGCTGAGAGACCTTCTTCTACCATTTGCGGAGCACACCAAGTCACTTGAAAGTGACACTCAATCACTTTCCCTTGTTGTGCCAGCACTCCTGGATCTCAAAAACCACCTGTCGGAGTTCTCGCTTGCACATGGGCGAACCTACAAAGATGCAGCTACTCTGGCTCAGAAGATGCTGTCCAGCATGGATAGGCGCTTGAGTGTGTTTCTTGACACAATGGCTGACAACTTCTCACCACTTCCTGCAGCAGCATGCTTTGTGGACCCTTGTGTAGCTGAAACCCTTCTGGAAAATGATGACAATGAAGTACAGAATCTTGTCAGAAAGGCAGAGGACTACATTGCTCATCTTGTGCCACAAAGAGTGCAAGTACGAGAAGAGCGGTTGACCGATGATGAGCAAGTCGCAAATGAGGGTACAGAGGCTCCAGAGTCAACCCCTGCAAAACCGCGTAGATTTAAGTTCTTCAGTGCTAATCGTCCATCAAGGCCCAAGACAGCCAAGAAAACAAACAGGCAGGAGATTTTAAAATATAAAGAGGGGCTGTCCGAGTCCCACCAGACTGCTGCTACTAGTGCTGAGGTTGAGGAATCCAGCATTGAGTGCTGGTTAACTCGGTGTTGTTCCGCTGTGTTTCCAACACTGAAACCTCTGGCCTTGGACCTTCTGGCGATGCCAGCCTCTCAGGCATTTACAGAGAGGGTCTTCAGTGTAACTGCTTACCTCTCTTGTGGCCGCAGGAACAGGGCTAGGACCATTTTGGAAAGAAGTGCTTTCCTCAAAGTAAACAAGCGTAAGTAGTAGTTAATGGCTGGCCTGAACAGACATGCAAGAAGCATGCATGTAATGTGTGTGTGTATATATATATATATATATACATATATATATATATATATATATATATATATATACATACACACACAGAGCATTTTAATAAGCAGCCTTTCCTATATCCATGCAAAAAAAAAAAAACTCTGCTGTTCTTAAATTGTTGATTCTGAATTGGTTGTGAAGACTTACAAATTTATACAAATATATTCAGATAAGTTTAAGCTAACACACAGTGTTAACAGCTGAAAGCTTAAGGTGTAGACTTTTAACAGTTTGACAAATGTGGGTTTTATGGCAATCAAACAGAGATACTATCTGTGCCAGGCACCAGAGAAAAGAAAATCTGATGTCAAAATATAGCCACTGTACTGGACAGTTTTGATTTTTTGTTGTTTGTGACAACCAGTCTTAAAATAACACATCCAGGAGTTTACAGTTTATGTAGTTGCTGTTGAGACTGCTGGTTTTTGGTTCAGTAGTTGACATAATTCAGTATTGTTTGTTCTTTTCTTATTGTTTGTTCTTTTCTGTCCACGAATTCTACTGTATTCAGCCAGTGCTTCCCATCCCGTTATATCTCTCTAAGGTCCAAACCATTTGTAGTGTTACATCTTTAATAGTTTTTATGATGCAAAATCTGACTTCAGTTTACAAGCAATACAACACACAGAAAAATAGGGGTGTAAAATTGTACGTTTTTTACCACTATAGGGTACATACTGGTACCTTAGAATAGTAATCCATACCCTTTAGGTACTAATATGTATCTATTAGCTGAAAAAAAAGGTACAAAGATGTCCTTTTAAGGGAACTGCTTCAGCGACAAGCTGTTAATTTTAAACCCCTATTTTTCTGTGTGAAGTAACATTTTTTTTGCACTTTTTATTGTTATTGTAGCTCAAGCATTCAAGCACCTTGTTTCTCTTTGTTAAACTTGAATGTATTAATTTTCTGCCATTTTCATGTGATGCTATTTTATTTATTGTTTTGATTTATTTATTTTATTTATGTGTGCGTACTTCTAACATGTTTAGTTGGTAAAATAAATGTTGTAAATTCAAATCAGAGCGTCTTTCATGTCTAGAATGGATGTATTCTTGAGCCTATAAGGTAACAATAATATAATAAGACAACCTTGTTTGAAATGGGTTTGGCTAAAATAAAATTTTGGTTTCGTCTATATACTGCTGGGTACTTATACTATATTGACTGGGTTAAGTAGGACTGCATTACTAAAAAGAGACTAAAATACAATTTTCATTGACTAAAACTAAAAGACTAAATGTCATCAGTTTTTGTCGACTAAAACTAGACTAAACTAAAATTAATACAGGCCACCAAAAACAACACTATTTGTATCGTACAGTTAAAGTTACATTTGTCTGAAGTTAAAAGGCAAACTTTATTTTTATTGTATTTTCAAACAATCTACAAGAGACAGTATTGTTGGAAAATTACATTTTACTGTCCAAATTTGACAACCATTTTTGTGGTGGTTCCTATATTAGCACATATGAATAACTGAAGATGAACTCATCAAGGGAGGTGACACCTTATCGTTTTTTTTTTTTAACACTGAATACTGAACACAGTATTTCTAGGCTTTGGTCATTCATACTGTAGCAAAGTAGCTACACCGTGCATTTCTAATGTTGTGTTGCTGCTGTCCATGCCCCTGCTCATCGTGTACAGTTCCCTCTTCCTCTGCAATTCTTTCTCCCTCCAGAAATTCCTCCTTCTGTACCTGACAGAAATTATGGAGCACACAGCAAGCAGACACAATGCAGCTTACAAAAGTTATGTGGCCCTCATTTTCTTTAAGAAGGCAACGCCAGCTTCCTTTAAGGCACCCAAAGGCATGCTCAACTGTCACATGGGCTTGACTTAATCTGTGGTTGAAGTTGAGCTGCTGTGGTGTTACTGCTGCTCCTGCTCCCCAAGGGGACACAGCTCACCTTTCATGAGCCAAGTTAGCAAAGGGTAAGCCGAATCACCTAAGAGAAAAAGAGGCACGTCGACCCCCTCAAACATTTCAGTCCAGTGCGGTGAGTGCCTGCACTGCCACGCTCATACAATGACGAGAGGGAGAAAACACAGGCATTGTGTATCTTCCCGGGCCACCCAACATTAATATCCCAAAATCGCATTCTGTGGTCCACCACACCTTGCAGAATGATTGAATAGTCTCCCTTCTGGTTGTAATAACAAGATGAGTTGTCAGGTGGAGCTCTGATCTTGATATGGGTTCCATCTATCGCACCTGCCACCTGAAGGAATCTCCATTTGTCTCGAAAACCCTGTATTATCTGCCTGAACTCTGCTGCAGAGGGATGCTTGATGTACAGAGGTTTTCACAACCTCTTTGGTGTTGATACTCCAACACCAAACAGTTGTGAGATAGACCTGTACTCCAGGTTTATGGCTAACCACCAAATACAAATTGCAACACGAGCTTCTACAGGCACTGCCTGTCTGTATTTAGTGTTTTGTCGGGTCAGCCAGGGCCGGAGAGTGTCACACAGTAGTCTGAAAATGCCTCTTTGCATTCAGTCAGTTTTTCAGTCAGTCATTGTCGGTCCAGGTGGCATTGATGTGGGGCCACCAACTATGATTACGTGGGTATGTCCAAATGCTCCTGTTTTCAATAGAAAGATGAAATTGGTCATCTAGTCATTATAATAACATTCAGGAACATATCTCTTAATTTACATTATTATTATCATATGTAAATCCTATTACTACTATTGTTAGATGAATTGGGGCAATGTCATTTTTACTATTAACATTTTACACTTTAAATAAGGTTTGTTACTTTGAATAAAAGTACTAAATGCTCTAACATAGGCCTGCATTCTGGACAGATATTAAACTGTTTAATGACAAGCAAGCAGAAGCATAGGCAGGGTTACCACACCACATCAAATTCAATTACTTTCCAGGCCCAGTTCTCTCAAATTCGAGGACCCAGCACAGCATAGTGAGGATGTTTATAATGAAAACTTGTAGGCTTTACTGCAGAAGCTCACAGAAAACAATTTTAAACAGAGAGATGTGGATGTTGTCACATGCATTTTGGTTTGTATCAACTGGTTCGGACCAGAGCAATTAGTGTGGTGTGAAAAGGACCGAAAATGGCAGAAAAATGTTACAATGTATAATTTATTGCCCTTGGTCCATACCAAATGAACTGAACCACAGATGCGAAAGCACCCTAACAGTAATACAAACCTATTGAGTACTCCTGCCTCGAGAGCAGTGCATAATTCAGTTTAGTACTGTTATTTTTATTCCTGCCCTGTAAGCAGTGCATAGTTTAGTAAAAATAACAGTAATACGGACCTATTGAGTACTCCTGCCCTGTAAACAGCCTATAGCTTTGTAAAAATAACGTCTCGGTTACATCTGTAACCCTCGTTCCCTAAAGGAGGGAACGGAGACGTTAAATCATAACTGATGTATTTGGGGTTTCCCTTGGAGGCCCAGTCACCTCTGAGTTATTTGGAAAAAGCTAATGAAAATTGGCTAGTGGAATTTGCATGCCAAGCCAGTCCCCCATACATACGGGTATATAAGATGGCGGTGCACCATGTTGAATTTTAAAGCCATGTGGAGACTAGGTAAAACAAAATATCTGAAAGATATAGGGGGAACATGGTGAATAACCGTGGAGAAATGCTGAAACATATACCACAACCTTAAGGGGGTGAAAGAGACCGCTGTTGGAACACAGTTACAGACTACTCTGCTCTAATCCGGACTGTGGGGCAATGGAGGACTCGGAGTTCACTGAGGGGAACCACTGGGAAAAAGCGCACAGATCCGTAAGGAATGGGGCAGCAAGCTGATACCGAGCCGTCTTCCTGCCAATTACCTGAGTTACCAGCAACACACGGGAGGACACGGCTCAACGCAAGACAATCTTGTGCAGAGATGGATGTCGCCCAGCCCGCAGCTGCTACATTTTGTCTGCTAGAGAGGTGCTGTGCACTACGCCTAGGAGGGGAACTCTTAGAGACTGGACTCGAGCTCACCTAAGCACAGAAGCCGAGGTGAGGGAAAACAAACCTCTGTGCGTGTATGTGTGTGTTTGTACGTGCGAGAGACAGAGAGTAAGACAGGGATTTCTGTGTTAAATGTGCTATGTGTTTGTAGTTCTTACCAGTGAAAAGCATGAAAAGAGAGAATTTAACAGAATGGCGAGAGAGAGGGATGGAGAGAGGGTTGTTCCTTTCCAGCTCCTTCACAGCATGGGTTCTCTGTATCTTTCATAAATACAAGAAAGACAAAGACAAGAACTGTTTCTATTATCACGGGGTGAAGAATCACACAACAAGGATGGCTCAAAATAAAGACCCCGGAGGGTGGATTTATTTACAATGTGCACAAGTGACAGAATTCAAGGTGGGAGCTCCGGCGAATGGCGTGCTCTCTTCCTCATGTTGCAGTGGGTCCGTGTGGTGCTCCAGTGAAGCTGATCGGTCACCAGCTGCTGTCTGAAGGGACAAAGAGAAAAGGCGTTATTGCTTTGTCTCGTAATGAAGGTTCTCACCCTTTTGCAGCGCTCCTGCGGGTTATCAAGCCGCCGTTTGATGAGGTTCAGCTGGGGCTGATCAACCTGTGATGAAGTTGTGCAGGTGTTCCTTGTCCATTTCCAGGGCGACGCTGATGACTCCTCGGAATGCTCGTCACACTATTAATACTATTACTTATCTACAAAACACTAAATGGTTCAGTTGCAAGGACTACATCCAACATTTTTTTTTCTCTAAAAAGGCATTCAATTCATAAAATCAAACTTCCCTAACTTTTCCTAAAAAGCCTTCTCTACTTTTGGCCCAGACTTCTTTTTCAATTTCCATGTGATGACCTGTGACTGGCCTCGGGGGTGGGATGAAACATACAATGTCCTCAAACAAGTACCAAAGGATGTCTTTATGGGCTGGCCAAAAAAACCCTGTTGACTCCGATCTTTTGCATATAACGGGCCTCAACATGTATCTGTGATGACACCAGGGTACAGATCACCTTCATATTTCAGTACGCACCATTTGCCTACAACTTCAGGACCACTTAACTTCTGTGCCTTTGGGAGCCATGGGAGCCACCTGCTGATTACTTAACTTGAAATGCTTTGTATTGAAGCACTTACAGTTCAGATTCTGTGTCGCTGTGCACAAGCAGCTGAAATCCTGTATGTCAGTTCTCATTGAGCTATGGTCACTGCCTGATGGATCCTCATAATAGATGGAACTGGGGTCACGTCATTGGGTATCTCTGCAACTACTTTTTCTTCACTGACAAAAAAACAACTTGATTGTTGTGTCTGTCTTTTGCAACACAGAAAACAGCTCTGCAGCATGCGACTCGCATCATTCCTTGAGTAAAAATCTTTTGCTCTGTTTATAATACCATCTGCAACCCTGCAGTTCCGCTTACATTGGTAGTTGTAGTTAACCCTCCATATTCTTCTCATTCTTGCATCTTGTCTTTGAAAAGCCCAGTGAATTGAGAACGAAGCATTGCAGCCTGTACTTTTTCAAAACTTTTCCTGTTATTACTTTTAAAATTATTTGCTTTTCCTTCTCTCCCTTCGTATGTCCTCCACCAGCGCTTCATGAAACAGAAGGGTCTTCTTAATGGCCACATGTGGAAACTGTCTCATCTGTCGGTTTACTGTTGTGCTTGAAGATACATTATCATTTTTAATGCGGTCAAAATTTTCACTGGCCCTGCCCCAAAAAAAAAAAAATAGTTGCTGTTATCTGTCACAACAGGAGGAAAGGCTGACAATGGTATGTAAAAATTAAGCTTCTTTATTGAAGTAGTATAGCTGGAGCTTCTCATTCTTAATCGTGACAAACAAAGGACAGCAACATCAAGCTCAAAGGCTTGGAACATAAACAGTCTTAACTTGCGTTCACAGGAATCAACGATGACAAGGAAATGCACGAGGGACCAGGGAAATCTGAGCTAGAAGTCCAGATGCAACCTTGAGACCAGCCAACGAGGGAATGAGGTGAATGCATATATGTAGGTGCAGGTAAGTGGATGCAGCTGTGCGTAATTAGGAGACAGTGAGCAGGTGTGTGATGTGGGCGTGGCTTGTAAGGTAGGTGAGCGCCTGGAGGGATTCTGGGTAATGTAGTGCACGAAGGAAACTGATCTGGTGACGGACAGGATAATGGAGGTGGGTGGGTTTGTGACATTATCATTGTTTTTGACTCATGTTAGCTTTTATTTTAATAAATAAGCTTATATGACACCAAAATTTTACATACCAATTAAATTGTACAATTCTCAATTCCAGTTTCAATAACACACCTAAACTTACGAGCCTAACTAAAGTTCATATATTATTTATTTGTTCAAAAATTATTTTATTATTATTAATATTACATTAATGGTTACCGCTGTAAACAAAAGCAGTGCTGTACTGATGAACTCTACATTTAAAGGCATTTTGTGTTCGTCTTCAGCGTCTCTGGCCTCTGTTAACGGATGTTTAAAGAATTCGTAATATTTACACATACATTTTGAAAAATGATTGTGTAAAGAAGTGATTTTTCTTTACCATTGCAGATGGCAGCGCAGCGCTGGCGCTCTCATGTACAGGCACACACACATACATTCATTACTCACCCTTCCAGTCCCGGCTTATGCGGATCAGCATAGTGGGTGCACACACTAGCTGGGTAGCATCGGTCAGTCATCCACACTCCATTTGTTCCCTCAGTCATCATACAGTCATCCGGCGAGTCAAGGCGAGTATTTTGACATACGTTTGCAGGCTATTTGTCTGTCACAGATGCGTCTCTCTGTGATCGCTTAAAATTTTAAATTAACAAGGCTTAGAAACAACGTGGCAGTGGCTCGATCGGGCCAGTAACAAATTCGTCAACTGTCCCGAGGGTCTTTCATGCTGGCCCCGGGCCATCGGGCACTCCTTACTGTCGAGCCCTGAAAATGAAAATATGAACAAAAATAAATGCAATGATATGTTATTATAATTAAAATATAAAAAAATTAAAATGACAGTCTAACGCAACCGCTGATCTAAATTATGACCTATGCTGTCAATGTCAAATGCAAAAAAGCTGATTCATGCATTCATAATCTCAAGGTTAGATTATTGTAATGCTTTATTGGGTGGTTGCTCTACGTGTTTAATAAACAAACTCCAGCTGGTTCAAAATGCAGCAGCTAGAGTTCAAACTAGAAACAGGAAGTACGACCATATTAGGCCAGTTCTATCAACACTGCATTGGCTCCCTATTAAACAACGTATAGATTTTAAAATTTTGCTAATTACTTACAAAGCACTAAATGTTTTAGCTCCTCAGTACTTGAGTGAGCTCTTATCGAAATGTAGTCCTTCATGTCCACTGAAATCCTAAAACTCTGGCCATTTTACCTAGAATATCAAAATCAACTGCAGGGGGCAGGTCCGTTTCCTATTTAGCACCCAAAATCTGGAACAGTCTTGTTTGGGAGACAGGCATACTTTCTCAGTTTAAATCTAGATTAAAGAACAATTACCTTAATCTGTTTTACACATAACACACTTCTATCACATTTCTATAATTCAAATCTGTTAAAGGGGTCTTGAACTGCCTTTTTTTAAATTCAATAAGATTTTTTTGCACATAAAACGATGCGTGAGTAATCTTTTGCATCTTGAACTGAATAGATAAGCACACAAAATGATATCAAAATACCTGTCTTGGTAGGAATCCTCCTAAATCCAGTGGGGTTTTTTTTGTGATAACTGAGAAAAAAACCTGGATGTGTGTGCCAATGTATTAGAGCCATGCATTATGCCTTTAAGTGACAGCAGCCTAATATACCAACACATTCTCACTCTCAACTTTAGTAGCGTTGGGTTCGCGTCCACCTAAGTCGAGTCCAAGTTGAGTACGAGTCTTTAACCAATCGAGTCCGAGATGAGTCAGAGTCCAAAATGGGCAGAGTCAGACCCAATTCTGAGTCCCAAAGGACCGAGTCCGAGTCCAAGTAAACACTACTATTTGTCAGTATCAGGGGCCCCAGACTCGGTCCTAGAGGGCTGATCAGACATACCTGAATCAGCTAATCAGGCTCTTACTAGGCATACTAGAAACCCCATGGCAGGTGTGTTGAGGCAAGTTGGTGCTAAACCAAGGACCAAGACAGAGTTTGGCATCCCTGTTTTTAAACTTTACAACTAGAAAAACACATGTCAGTTGAAATTTAAGAAAAGCAAACCTCTATTGGATCTTGAAATTTGACATTTTTGTTATCACACTATCTCATAATTTGTGTCCTGCTCTGCTTATCAAACTTAGCAAACAAAAAAAGTCCTGGCTAACATGTATTGTGACATATTTCAGAGTGAAAGAGGTTTTAGAATGTGACAAATTATAGGGCAGGACTTGACTGTATTCATCGTTATTGTAAACGTATAAATTCAAGGGTGGGGGTAAATGAGTAGGTATCTTGGTGAATGGGACCTTAAGAGCAGAAAATGCACCTCTTATCTCTAAATGTGGCTGTGTGTGTTTTGGGTTTTATATAACAAATGGTTAGACCTGAGAGAGGGCATTTTGAATTTTTGTCTTGGATGAAAGTGAGGTTGTGAGGGATAAACCTAGTCTTTATAGCAGCACACACTATGTAGGCTATAAAAGCACTACATATACTTTCCGTAAGTCACAGCCAGCTCACACCTGTTTTATTTTTAATGCATTTATAATTACTTTAATTACAATAAATTACATTGTTAGGATTAATTGATGATAAGTCATTGAATTATTAGAAAATCAGAATTTTCAAAATTTTCAATACAGCAAAAATTATGTATGTAAAAATAAAACACTGCAAAATCTTCACTGTATATATTAAAGATGATTCTTTTTAACCCTCTGGGGTCTGAGCTGATTTGGGGGCCCTTCAGATGTTTTGACATGCCCTGATATTTGTGCTTGTTTGAGCTACTTCTAACATACTACTGGCCAACATATATTTTTTTGTAATCAGCACAAATGGTGCTACAATAATATGTGAGCAAGATGGATGTACATGTTTGCATTTTTAGAAAAAAAAAACATTATGCATGGTTAGTACGTTTTGGGAAAATAAATGCAGCTGGAACAAGGCCATAAAACTCAAACTGAATAGTCCCGAACAAGGCTTTTGAGTAATCACTCTTGTAGGCTAGAATATTTACTTCAAAATGATGTGAAAATCATGCTCACTCTTTCACAGAAAACAATATATTGATGTAAACTTTCTAAGACATGTTTTGTGATAGAAAGCCATATGCGAGGGAGGGATAATGGCCATGAATATTTAGTGATTCACACCTGAGAGACAAAAGGCCGTCCCCTAATGGCCCATCACTGTGACTGTCACTATGAGGCAGGTAACAAAGAATGTGAGAAGAGTAAAAGAATGGGGGGGTTTGGTCATTTGTATTTTATTTACACAATATAATCAAAACATACAAAATGATGGTCAAAGATTATTATTTTACTCACTGACCTAACCACAGAGATGTGAACAGACCTTGTGTCATTCCTGTTCAGCAAGTGAAACTAGTAAACCATACCTGATATTTAAGTGTTTGCTGCTTCTTTCCATGGATTCAAGATAAAAAAAACATAGTCACAGAGCTTATTTTACTGAAAATCAGTGAAGAATAACATTTGATGTTGGTACAGCGCTCTCAGAAGTTTGAAGAGACTCCATTAAAAATTGGCAATATTCATCTGTGGGGCAGGTATCAGATCACAAAAAAACAAAAAACATCTCTGAACATGTTAATATCAGAAGAATCTGTATATAATGATCATGTAGTCACAGATTCACGCATACTTTGTACTATGTAAAAAGGACATTTTATCATTATACTTCATTGCGTCATAAGAAATAGATACAATGAGCTACCTATCATTTTCAAAATGTTTCACTCGATTTCAAACATTTTAGCCAGGAATCATAGTTTGGGAAAAACCAAGCTAGTAAATGTGTTCAAGCTTATGTCAAAATAACCCATTAACTAATGCAAGAAAAGAAGCATTACTTACTCATCAGACTGATCTCTTTCTCTGGATCAGCCGCGCGTCGCGTTGTGTTCTTCATCTGAGGTGAATTCTGTGTTATTTCTCTCAGCGCGTCTTCTTTTTTTGAAGGTAAATTCTGCTATTCCTCTCAGCACGTCTTCTTCCAGAAACAAACAGTAGCCAAGATGAACTTGATGAATCGTCAAGCTTTGTTTACGATGATGTGGGCGCTAACACGCGGCGCCGCACACGTGGCTATTTATCATATCAAAAGCAAAAGCAGATCGTGGGCGTGATTGCATTAAAAATAATTAGCTCTGAGGGAAAAACTAGGCATCACGTTGGTTTCATACGGATTACTTTAGCACAGAATATTTGTTTTTGATAAGACTTGATTTATTTAAAAGTAGAGATATCAAGCTTTCTATAGATATATCTCTCCTGTCCCTGTGTCGAGTATTCACTGAGTTTAGGTTCATTTTATTGACGCATTTCTAAAAGCCGTTTGTGGAGACAGTGAAGACTGAAAAAGTACCCTGTTTATTTTCTTTAATTTAAAGCAGCACACAGTTCAGTTTTTATTGTGAGTGTGCACAGACAGAAGTATACACTAAATAGTTTCTAATGATATATAACACTTATTTGTGTGACCAAATAAGTGTTAAGAGTATTTTTAGTGTCTTTCGCACTGATCTTAAAAAACATGAGCTGATCATGCCTGCGTGATCGTCGACCCCAGGGAGTTAAAGTTTATGTGATTCAGGAACAGTGAGTGATTTTCTCTTTTTCTTTTGTTGTTTGATTAACATTTATAACGTGGTCGGTGGCTGCAGGTTTATGCTGCTGTCGCTTTAGGTTTGACGCACAGATCAAATATTTTGACGCATCAGTATTTCTCCCAACTGTTCAAGTTTACTTAAGACAAAACCGATTGCATTTACATGAATAGTCTCCAAGACAAACATGTGTGTAGCAATAACAGAACTTCAACAGAACTTAAGCGAAAGAGAACTCGGCATTCGCACACTGACTGAGAGGCACATTCTGTGATCGTGCTTTGAGTGTGTGTGTGCACATAAACCCGTTGGCTTTCAAGTAGCGTCCTGGACAAATATGCAAATACTGAATATCACTTTCATGATAATGCATCTAGTCAGTGACATTTCCGTCAACTGTCCCTGGACTCAGTTGGACTCTGAATATTTTCAGAGTCCTAAATGCTCGAGTCCGAGTCAAGTCCGAGTAAAAATGCATCCGAGTATGTGACAAGTCCGAGTTTGCTAAAAATTGTACTCAAGACCAGACTCGAGTCTGAGTACCCCAACTCTACAGTATAGTATTTATGATTTAGCTGTAAAAACGTTGTATTACATATAGCTAACAGGAGAGCTCCAGTAAGCACGCGTATGTCTCTAAAGGGCTGGATGTTTCTGTGGTCTCTTCATTCTCTGTGAGCCCAGAGCCATCTAGAGACAGACCCAAAGACATGGAGGATGTGATTTTGGTCAAGTTTGTTCTTTCTGTTCATACATTAGTATTAGATGATACAAAACCATAATCAAATAATGTAATAAAGCTACTGAAAGTCAGACTCTATTGACTGATGATTTTGTGAATACAAATCAGCAACCAGCAGGAGAAACTTGATCAAAATCACCTTTTGTGGTCCAGGAAAAAAAGTGATTGAACAGTGTGGAGGCGAGTAAATAATGATTGAATTTATATGTTTAGGTCAACTAACCATTTATGCTCCCCCTAATTTCTTTTTTCTTTTTCTGAAAGAAATATATATTGTAATAGTACTTTGAAGAAATAAACTTTAAAAATTGGGTTCACCGCCTGTAAATATGTGATTGTTAGAACAATAAGTTGAACAATAGAACAGTAAGCTTTGTATGTATTTATTGTGATGGTTACTGTGATGGATCGCCTGACTCAGAGCGTCACTGTATTTTAAAATGGAAATGTGTAAATCTTAGTTTTCTTCCAGTTTTATCCCTCAAATACAGTGGTATTTTTCATAATGTTGTCGAGATGCCTTCACATGATATCACCTCTGTGCAGCTGCGGTTGTACATTAAGGTATTACTGGTCCTATTTAAAATGGAGAATGGAACATTCGACCACCAAATCCAGCCATAATATCAAAGTTAGAGCGCATCATTGCTCAGTGTTCCCAATAAAATATTTTCTCATAACATGAGATCTACAGTTTATTTTAAAGAATTATTGTGCACATAGTACTCCTCACTGTCATTAAAACATACAGTATCATGCCAATAGACCAAGTGATCAGTTGCATACAAGTATGTCTAAATTCATATAACTTTGGTTTAACTACTGCATGATGATTTAATGTAATTTCAGTGCTTATCTCAATTAATGAAAGTGGAATATTTAATGTAGGCTAAATGTGTATATCAACATGAAACGTCTAGGTTACATCTGTAACCCTCATTCCCTAAAGGAGAGAACAGAGACGTTACGTCGAGTGACTTATTTGGGATCGTACCTGGGAGCACTATCACCTCTGAGTTAAATGAAAATTAGTGAGTGGAATTTGCATGGCGAGCCACTCCCCCGTACATACGGGTATATAAGATGGCGGCATGCATCCACTCATTCAGGTTTTTGCTGAGGAGCCAAGCCGAAACCCAGCGTTCAGCGTAGTTCAGGACTGTGGCAAGGGGACTTAACATCTCCGTTCCCTCCGTCAGGGAACGAGAGTTACAGATGTAACCTAGACGTTCCCCCTCAGTCGTTCACTCTGACGGTACTTTGAGTGATGTATTTGGGATCTACCCATGGAAAACGCCACAACCCTGAACCACGTTACGTGGCTGAATGCAAGTGCTGACAGGCAAGCATTTCAGAGCAAATGGTTCGACACATAACCTTCCCAACGCCCTGTAGGCTGAGAGAGGACTACCAGGGGTGCCAGATTTCTGAAGCAGTCCGTTGGGGGGTGAAGCACATTAAGAAATTAGAATAATGTGGGATAGTAATAAAAAGATTTTTTTTTTTAGGGAAACACAGGTCTAGAGGGTTTCCCCGTGGAAAAATACTGAGACAGGATTCCACAACCGGAGGGTGAAGGAGGTCCACTACCGGAGCACAGTCATGGACTACTCCGTCCTAGTCCGGGCTGTGGGGCATGGAGGACCCAGAGTACATGAAAAAGGAACAACTGGGAGAAAGCGCATGGAAGCCGACACCAAGCCGACCTCCCTGCGCTGGTGTTATGCTAATACACGGAAGGATACAGGCTCTACGCTGAAGATTATAGAATCTTGCAAAGGTATTAGGTGTCGCCCAGCCCGCAGCTCTACAGATGTCTGCTAGAGAGGTGCCGTGCACCAACGCATAGGAAGGGGCAACCCTCCTAGTTAAGTGAGCTCTAACTCCTAGGGGGCACGGCTCACCTTGGGATTCGTACGCCAAGGTGATGGCATTTACCACCCAATGGGCCAACCTCTGTTTGGAGACAGCATTCCCCTTCTGCTGTCCCCCAAAGCAGACAAAGAGCTGCTCGGAGCGTATAAAGCCCCGGGTGCTGTCCAAGTAGATTCGCAAAGCACGAAAAGGACACAGCAATGCTAAGGCCGGGTCTGCCTCCTCCGAGGGCAAAGCTTGCAGGTTCACCACCTGATCCCAAAAGGGGGTGGTGGGAACCTTGGGCACATAGCCCGGTCTGGGTCTCAGGATTACGTGAGAGTCAGCCGGACCGAATTCCAGGCATGCTTCGTAAACAAGGAACGCTTGTAGGTCCCCTATCCTCTTGATAGAAGTGAGCACGGTCAGGAGCACTGTCTTTAACGACAGGAACTTAAGCTCGACTGAACCGAGTGGCTCAAAAGGGGCTCTCTGTAGACCCAGGAGGACCACGGAGAGATCCCAAGAGGGGAAGAGACGTGGTCTAAGAGGGTTTAACCTTCTAGTGCCGCTCAGGAACCTAGTGACCAAGTGGTGCTTACCTAAGGACCTGCCGTCCACTGCGTCGTGATATGCTGCAATTGCTGCAACATACATTTCAGGGTGGAGGGGGACAGCCTCCACTCCAACCCTTCCTGCAGAAGGGCAAGCACCACTCCGATCGAGCATCTCTGCGGGTCCTCTCGGCGAGAGGAACACCAATCAACGAACAGACCCCACTGAGTGACAGTGTGTACCAAGGCTTTGGGAAGGCCAGCGAGGTCTGCCGCGTCCCGTCCAGGAGCCACACGTGGAGGTTCCATAGGTCGGGACGTGGGTGCCAGATCGTGCCCATCCCCTGAGAAAGAAGGTCCTTCCTCAGGGGAATTTTCCAAGGAGGGGCTGTCACGAGAAACATGAGGTCAGCAAACCAGGTTTGGGTGTCGTGAGAGTGCATCGGCTGCACGATTGAGCTCTCCTGGAATGTGAACGGCACGCAGTGATTTGAGCCACGTCTGACTCCAGAGGAGGAGATGGCGGACGAGTTGTGACATGCGACGGGAGCGTAGACCCCCCTGGTGGTTGATGTAAGCTACAGTCACTGTGTTGTCCGTGCGGACTAGTACATGCTTGTGTCACAGCATCGGCAAAAACTGACGAAGGGCGAGAAACACTGCTAACAACGCGAGGCAATTGACATGCCAACGCAGTCGAGGTCCTGTCCAGGAGCCTGAGGCTGCTTGCCTGTTGCAAACGGCACCCCAACCTGTTGTGGAGGCATCTGTGTTGAGCACTACATGCCTCGACACCTGTCCTAAGGGCACTCCTGCCCATAGGAACACTGGGTCTGACCACAGACTGAAAAGTAGGCGGCATTCCGGGGTAACGCCGACCCCGGAAGGTACCGCGGTGCCATGCCCATCTCGGGATTCGGTCGTGTAGCCAATGCCGAAGTGGTCTCATATGGAGCAGGCTGAGTGGCATTACTGCAGCTGTGGCTGCCATATGCCCCAGGAGCTTCTGGAAGTATTTGAGAGGGACCACTGTTCTGTGCCTGAAGAGTTTCAGACAGTTCACCATTGACTGCACGCACTCGTTCGTGAGACATGCTGTCATGTTGACAGAATCCAACTCCATACCGAGAACAGAGATGCTCTGCACAGGGGGGATCTTGCTCTTCTCCCAGTTGACCCGAAGCCCCAAGTGGCTGAGATGCCGGAGCACCAGGTCCCTGTGCTGACACAACATATCTCGAGAGTGAGCCACTATCAGCCAGTCATTGAGATAGTTGAGGATGCGGATGCCCTGACCCCAAAGTGGAGCCAGAGCACCCTCCGCTAGTTTGGTAAACACGTGGGGTGACAGGGACAGGCCAAAGGGGAGGACTTTGTACTGATATGCCCGACCCTCGAAGGCAAACAGACAAATGGTCTGTTTCGAGGCAAGATCGAGACATGAAAGTACGTGTCCTTCAGGTCGATGGCTGCAAACCAATCCTGGTGATGCACACATGCAAGAATGCGTCTGGGAGTTAGCATCTTGAACGGTAGCCTTCAGTTCTCGAAGGTCCAGGATCGTTCGTAACCCACCGCTCTTTTTGGGTACGATGAAGTACGGGCTGTAGAACCCCGTACTCATCTCGGCTGGAGGGACAGGCTCGATCGCGGAGCCCTCTGGAGGAGAGCCAGCCTGCAGTGAGCAGCATTTACCTGCTGCCCTGGATCCTACGTTGGCGAACTGAGGCTCCGAGCTGGAAGCTGAGGAAGCTGGGTGTCACTCAGGGACCGAACTCGAGGCACCAGACCTGGAGAAAGAGGAAACAGCTCTTTTTGTAAATAGATGCGTACCACTGACCCGTGGGTCAATGGCAGCAGTGAAGACACTACTCCCCGGCCCTCCCCCGATGTTGGACCCGCCCAAAGAACAACCTTCTCCATCTCCAGGTTGCCCGTGACATCTCGCGAATGAGAGGCTTTCGACGACTGTAAGGAAAATTGCTCTTTTAGGATTGGTTTGCCCAGGGAAGGACTGAAGCAGCACTTCGCTGGAGTGCAACTTGCGGTTACGCAATCGAGCCGGGAACAACTTCTCTATCTTCTTCTTCTTCTTCTCTCTATGCAGGACAGCAGGCAAGAGCTCCGGAGCAGAAATCTGAATGAGTGGATGCATGCCGCCATCTTATATATCCGTATGTAGGGGGGAGTGGCTCGCCATGTAAATTCCACTCGCCAATTTTCATTGGCCTTTTCTCTTTAGCTCAGAGGTGATAGGGCTCCCAAGTACGATCCCAAATACGTCACTCGATGTAACGTCGGAGTGAACGACTGAGGGGGAATCAGAGTTTACACATTTAGATTTAGAGATATACACATTTAGCCTACATTAAATATTCCCCTTTCATTAATAGAGATAAGCACTGAAATTACATTAAGTCATCATGCAGAAGTTAAACCAAAGTTATATGAATTTAGACATACTTACATGCGATTGATTACATGGTCTATTGGCATGATACTGTATGTTTTAATGACAGCGAGGAGTGCTATGTGCACAATAATTCTTTCAGGGCGTATTTTGTGCAGACACAACAGTTACAAATGAGGCCCCAAATCTGAATATTATTGAGCCATTTTGGGATGTTTTGGAGGAGTGAGTCAGGAAATGTTTTTCTACACCAGCATCACGCAGTGACCTAGCCACTGTTCTGCAAGAGAAGAATGGCTCAGAATCCCTCTGGCTACTGTGCAGGACTTTATTTGTCATTCCCAAGACAAAATGATGCTGTATTGGCTGCAAAAGGAGGCCCAACAACATACTATATGCAGTCTAATACCAGTGTTGTGATTGAATGATGATCCGATCAACTTGATCAGATCACAGTGAGCGCATGTTAATGCCAAGTGTAAACGTAGCCAAAAGGATGTCTACATACTGAGTCAATGCATAAATTTAATTCTTAATTATTGTTAAAATATCAGAGGTGAAAACTGTAAATTATTGAACTTATATTCATTTTTTAATGGCATCCCATGCCAAAAAATGTGGCAGCAGCTAAAAATTAGGGATGCACAGAAATGAAAATTCTTGGCCGAAACCGAAAACCAAAAAAGAGCAAACCAAGGCCGAAGGCCAAAAACCAAAAAAATGAAAGAAATTATGCCAATTATTAGTACCATTGCATTTATGGCTATGACTGTGTACTAACCTTACTAAAATCAAGGCATTGCAATTGCATAAATTAATATTAAAGTTTCAAAGAATAAATCAATTACAAATTATGAAAATATTTATCACATTGCAATAATGCACAGTATACAATAAAATAAAATTCAAACCTAAATGTTTAACTTATCGGCACTCATGTGTACATTAAATAATAATGTAAGGCCTTCTGGCCTGCTGAAAGGTTTTAAAATTAAATATGTTCTCTCATAAAAACAAAGTGCATTTAAGTCAAGTGCATTTTAAATTTTCTCTGTAGGACTACTACAGAAAGTGCATTGAGAACAAGTGCAACTGGTTAAAGATACAACAATATTTTCTCTGTAGGCCTACAACATATTAGTGTATCAAAACAAAGACTGCCATAGCCCATATGTTAACTGTAGAACTTTAAGAACAACAAATGCACCAAGAATTGCAGATATGCAAAGTGGATAATAAATATTTAAACACTAGACAAGCCCATTTGTAACACCACGCCAGCAGAGGGAGCCCTCACCCACTGTTCCCACTCCGAGTTACAGCTGGGTTGTCTATGTTATGCCAAACCACAGCTGATTTCCATGAACCAAGCCAAGTTACAGCAGATCTTCATGAGCCAAGTCAAGTTGCTGCTGTCTTCCCTGAGCCAAGCCAAGCCAAGCCACAGATGATCTTCATGAGCCAAGCCAAGTTACAGCAGACCTTCATGAGCCAAGTCAAGTCACAGCTGACCTTCACAAGCCAAGTCAAGTCACAGCTTGACTGCACGAGCCAGGTCAAGTCACGCTGTCTTCCGAGTGAGTCAGGAGTCAAGTCCCGGCAGGCCTCCCTGAGTCCAAATTGAAGTCTGACAGACCTCTCCTGAGTCACATCAAGTCCGCGGCCAGACCTCTCTACAGGTCACATCAAGTCCGGCCAGACCTCTCTAGGAGTCACATCAAGTCCGCGACGAACCTCTCTGAGTCACGTCAAGACACAGCTGCGCTCCTAATAGAGCCTCTTCATGACATGGCTGCTAGTACAGAACCTCGCCAAGCCATGGCCGTCATGCCAGAACCCTGCCAGGTCCTGTCTGACCTTCCAAAGCCACGTCATGTCTCAGCTGATCATCCAGAGCATCGTCGCGTATCAGCTGACACCCCAAGCCATGCCTATGCCTCCAGTGGTGTCAGCTTATGCTGTAGATCCTCCAAAGGAGGCGGCGTCCACTCATGAACTCACTGCCACGTCTGACCACGAGTCTGTGCCAATGCCCCCGGAGGTGGTGGCTCCGGCTGCAGAACCTCCTATGGGGGCGGCGTCCCTCTATGAACTCTCTGCCCATCATGTTACGGCCAAGAAGTCTTATCATGAACCCTATGCTCTGCTGTGGATGTCATTAGTTCCACTGTGGATATCTGTGCTCCTGCCTGCTCTGCCTGTCTTGCCATGGCTCCCTGCTCTGCCTACTCTGGCGGCCTGCTTTCCCTGCTCCACCATGGCTCCAGGCTTCTCTGAATCAAACATGGTGGACTTCTGCTCCAGTGTCCCACTGTCTGCTACTGCTCCACAGCCCAGGTCCTCCAGTGTTCCACTGTCTGCCATTGCTCCACGGCCCAGGTTCTCCAAGGTTCCACTGTCTGCTACTGCTCCACGGCCCAGCTCCTCCCGGGGTTCCACTGTCTGCCACTGCTCCACGGCCCAGGCCCTCCAGTGTTTCACGGTCTGCTACTGTTCCATGGCCCAGGTCCTCCAGTGCTACACTGTCTGTCCCTGCTCCACGATCCAGGCCCACCTCCTCTGCACGGACCTGGCCCCCCGTCCCACCCCCTGTTTTGCCTCTGTTCCCCCACCCTCCTGGACTGTTGTTGTTTTGAGCACCAGCAGTCGCTCCTAGAGGGGGGGATTCTGTAACGCCACTCCCTCTGCTGCTTCATGGGTTATTTCCTGTTTGATGGCCATATAAGGCGGCCTAAACCAAACAGGCCCTCGCAAAGTATTGTTTTGCCTGTGCGGACTCTACCAAGCATTTTTCCCTGTTTTCATTGCCTTGTTTTTGTTATTTTCCACGGTTTTGTTTCATTGTCATTGTTTTGTCTTGTTTTTTGCCATAGTTTTGCCTAGCTTCATTGCCATAGTTTTTGCCTAGTTTCATAGCCTTGTTTATTTGTTACTTTTGGACTGCTCACTTGGACTTTGACCTTCTGCCTGTTTATTTGGATTAGTCTTTTGTCTTTCCTTCGGATTACTGTTTGTTTGGAGATCGACCCTGCCTGTCTTGACTACGCTGTGTTTAATAAAGTTCGCATCTGGATCTTACACACTTCCCTGGACTCCCGTTACACCATTCTTCTTCTTGAGGTAAAGTGGCAGGTTTTTCTTGATGAAGAGTAGCTTCTCTGATTTATCAAAGTGAAGTCTGTTTCTCTTCTCATCGAGAACATGAGCTGCTGCACTGAACAGTCTCTCTCTGTGAGTGCTTGTGCACGGCACAGACAAGTACTTGTGTGCCATCTTTGCCAGGTCAGGAAAGCGGCCGTGATTATTTTTCCTGTAGACAAGAGGGTTGTGCACTGCTCCCTCTACGTCTCCACGCGGTTTCTCCGCATCCATCACGGTCTGGATAATTTCTCGTGCGCACTGCTTTATTTCCGCATCCAAGTAATGATCTTTATAATGCGGATCAAGTACAGTCGCGATGAAGTGCAGAGGATCCAAATAGATCTCAGTGAAACGTGTGTTGACAGACTCTAAGAGTGTACTTTCCATTGTTTTCACTCCATGGTCCGTCTCAACTTCTTTGCTTAAGAGACACTTTAGTGCTGCGATTAAAGGAATAACGTCCGCTACAGATGCATCAGAGGAGCCGATCTCTTTAGTTAGCTGCTCAAAGGGGGCAAGAAGAGAGAGAATGTTCTCTATTAAGACCCACTGGTGTGAAGTGAATGTTGCTGGGAGCTCGTGATCTGCGCTATATGCAGCTATATTGCAATATGTAATAAGTGCTGTTCCACCGCGTACTCACGTCTTGCTGGAACCATTTTATTTGTGTTCCGATCTGATCATTCATAGACTGCAAGCAGGAATAGGCCAACTGAGAATGTTTAAAGTGGCCAACAATTCTTCTGCCTATAGCCAGTACGTCTTTTACGCTGCGTTGAGACAACACTCCCTCACTCACAACCAGATGTAGTGTATGGGCCATGCACCGTATGCCCTTCAGCTGGCTGTCTTCTATCGCTTTTGCCATATTTCTTGCATTGTCACTGAAAATAACATGTACTTTAGATCAGCCAATATGCCAGGTGTCAAACATATTGGCGAATGCATCAGAAATGGCTGCTGCTGTATGTGACCCTCGAAACTCTTGTGAATGGAGCAGAATCTTTTGCAGCTGGAAATCAGCGTTGATCCATTGTGCGGTTAGACTGAGCATACTGGTAAGGCTGACGTCTGATCTCCATATGTCTGTTGTGAAACTGATTGCTGAAATATCTGCAGCTATATGCTCATGGACGTGAGTTGCAACAACATTAAACAGCTCAGGTAAACACACCTCTGAGAAATGTTGTCTGCTCGGCATGGCATAACGGGGCTCAATGTGCTCTATCAGCTTACGAAATCTCACATCTTCTACGACAGAGAATAACTGATCATCTAAGGCAAGGAATTTCATAATCTTTTGTGTAATGCCCGTTGCCTTGACACTATCACAGGGAAGCTTCCTTGCCTTTTCAAAAACATCCGCCATGGACCGAGTGTGCTCGGAGGGGTTTTCCTTTTCTGTGCCGTGTTCCTCTCATATTCAGCATAGCGATCGGGATGTTTGGATTTCAGGTGATAAATTAAACCCGACGTGGAGAAAGTCTATGCAGAAGCACCCCCTCTTGAAATTTCGGCATTACATGTTTTGCAAATCGCTATCCGTGGGTCTTTCTCAGATATACTGAAATACGTCCACACTGCAGACATGTTGCTTCAGACAAGCATGTGCAGGCCGGGGTTTCTGTTTGCGTCATCACAACATACTGTTTTGGCCGTGTTGTTTCGATGATAAAAATCTTTCGGCCAAAAACCGAAAATGCTCTTTTGGGCCATTTTCGGCCGAAACATTTTTAGGTGGCCGAATATTCGGTGCATCCCTACTAATGGAGTATAAAAACACAGTTCAATCAAGGTAAAGCTTTAAGCATAAAAGGTTTATATAGGCTACATTATTTGACAAACATTTGACATATCAAATATCATTCAGTGTCTATTTCAATGTGCAGCAGCTTTTTCCACATAGTCTAACGCTCCATTCACATTCACAATATTCTGTAATCCAGTGTTACATTTCTTAAAGTAATGAAATTAACATCAGATCTGTTGCTTTTGTATTTGTAGAAAAAATAAATATGTGATAAATACCAAGTAAATATAAATAACAAATAAATTATGAATAATTTATTTAACAGCTGTGGTGGTGGTTACGGCATAAATCTCGCACTACCCCTCCATTTGGCATCTGTCCATTCCATACAGTAATGCAAATCATTTTCAGAAGGTGCGACTAAGAGAATATGTTTGTCATCGATGCATCCAATCAACCACACTGGAAATCCTGAAGGGAATTCTAATTATTAGTGGGTTACTTCCAGTGTTCGAATTTAGTCAAAGCCTATAAGGGGGTCCACTGAATCCCCGAATGGCTTTCTCAGCTGCCCTAGTTGCAACTCTTGTGTCATCAGAACAGGGTGTTCAACACAGCACTGTTTCCATTTGAAAAACGTTTTGCATCGTTTTGTCGGGGCTGAACGCAAGGCAGGTTTCTGCAATGAACGTTTTGAATGCCTCTGATTGGCTACTGAAACTAAACTCAACAGAGTTTTGTGTGATTTGTTGTGGTTATAATGTGCAACGCTGTAAAAACAGTAAAAATAAAATATGATTTAACATGAACACATCTAAATTTAATACAGCAATCGAATCGTTTCATTTAATTTTCACTAGTTCTATGTTTGAAGCATTATATTTTTATTGAAAAACCAGGGGTCCCCCAAGTATATTTTTTGGGTGTTATGGGGGGGTCCCTTAATGCTTATGGGAGGTCCGGGACCCCCCCAATTGAACTTTAATTGAAGTGTTGAACTGTTTTTCTTTTTGCTTGTTTTTTTATTTTTATTATTCTGTTTATATTCTTTTTATATTGTTATATTTAGTTTTTTTTTTTTTTTTAATGGACTTTGCATTGTGGAATAAATCATCCCTGGTGAACTGTGAACAGAGTTTTCGTCTGGACTGTGTACTTGGCCATGGCTTCCCGAGCTCCCTGACCAGCCATGGCATCCCAGACTGTATGCTCCATGGTGGCTCCCTGAGCTCCCTCTTGTGTCCTTGTTTGGTCTTTCCTGTTCCGTTTCTTGTTATGACGTCATTGTTTAATCTCTTACACTTGTCCTGTTCTCATTAGCCTGGTTATATAAGTTTGATTCAGTTCTTCATTTCTTGTCGGGTCTTAATGTCATTTAATGTGGTTTTCGTTGTGTTAGCGTGTGGTTTCCCTGCTGTTCCTGTTCATTCCTGTTCCCTGATTTGGATTATATTAATAAAGTGGGTTTTCTTGACTTCCTTGTCCCTACTCCTCCTTCCTGCACACATTTTCTTTTTGGCTACCCTGGGTTATTTTAAATTCTGTCAGGGCTAATCCTGGCTGGCGCCCGAACAAATTCCCTTTAAAAACACTTTGCCTCATTTAAGTGCATTTTTCTTATTTTGCAAGTTATCTGCCAGTGGGGTATGAAATTAAAATTTCTTTTGGTCTACTCCCCCTTTTTAAACCATTCATTCATTAATGCTGCAAAAAAGCATTTTCTATATATGAAAACGGGTAACACTTTAGAATAAAGAATAAAGTATGTTGGTGTGATAGCCTTGTGAGCAGTGCGCCAACATACAGCACCGTTGCGCTACAGGCATCCCATGTTTGAATCCCGACTCAAGGACCTTTTCCAATCCCGCCCCCTATCTCTTTCACAGTTCATTTCCTGTCCACTCTGATCTGTCCTATCATAATAAAGGCTAAAAATACCAAAAAATAAAATCTTAAGAATAGGGAACACTTATTCACTATTTGTCAGGATTGTGTTTGGTTTTGTCTGGTTTTTCCTTGTGTTTTTTCCCCTGTGTTTCTAGTACATTTGGTTTGTTCTGTTTGCTCCCCCTGTTGGTTTTGTGTATTGGTTTAGTCTTGCCCTTATTTGTACTTCCCCTTGTTATCTCGTTTGTAACCACTCCCCTGTTTCCGTGTATATAATGTTCCTTGTGCCTCACTTCCCTTGTCGGTGATTATTTTGTCTTCAGTGTTCTTCCGTTCGTTGTGGTTGTTGGTTCCCTGTGTTTCCCTGAGTTTGGTTCATGTTGGATTATTTAATAAAGCCGCATTTGTTGGATCTCCGTTCTCCTCCTGCTCCTTCCACGCACACGCACGACGTACACAACCGTGACAGAATCACCGACCGACAAAAGCCAAGGATGACCTGGGCTGAGAACCTCCTCCTAAACCTGCAACAAGGTGAGCGTTCACTGGAGGAATATGTGGAGGAGTTTTTGAGCGTTTACCATCTGGTGAGATGGAGTGACAAGATGGTTAACGCATGTTTCCAGATGGGACTCAAAGATGATAGTTTGTTTCAATTGATTAGTCCTAATGATTGCTACCGTCCTGTAGCAGATTTTATAAATTTTGTTCTTGATTTATGTGGTTCCTCGTTCCAAGTCATGGTGGAGGATGGTAATCCTCCTCCCATCTGGAAACATGCCGTCGCCCCATCTCACCAACAGCCAGAGCCCTCCGCATATCACTCCAGCGACCTCACACCCTCCTTGTCTCCTGCGTGTCCCCAAGTCTGCCATAGCTCCACGATGGTCCTCAGTCCAGCACCTCAGGCTGCCGCCAAGTCTGAGTCTGCACGCAAGTTGGCTGCCGCCACGCCAGAGTCTGCACGCAAGATGGCCGCCACGCCAGAGTCTGCACGCAAAATGGCCGCCACGCCGGAGTCTGCACGCAGATGGCCGCCACTGGAGTCTGCACGCTAAGATGGCCGCTTTACCGCCAGAGTCTGTAATCAATGCTAGCGATGGCTGCCACGCCAGTCTGCGCTTCTGCGGCCAGTCAAGTTGCTGCTGCATTCTGGAGTTCAGCCGCTCGGAGTCCAGTGAAGTTGCAGCTGTGTTCCCCGAAGCCGCTTCTGCTGCTCGTAATTCTGCAAGTCAAGTTTCCGAAGTCCCGCTGTTGCAGCTGTTCCCCCGAAGCCGTTGCAGCCAAGCCCGGTGGTAAGCATTGCTGCAGCTAAGTGCCCCAGGTAAGTCAAGTTTCTAAGTCCAACTGCTACTGCAAGTTACAACTGTCTCCTGAGTCCAGTCAGGTTTTGCAGAAGCTTCTACCGAAGTCCAGTCATGCTGCAGTTGCGCCCTCCGAGGTAAGTCAGTTTCTAAGTCCAACTGTTACTTCAAGTTACAACTGTCTCCGGAGTCAAGTCAAGTTGCAGCTGCTTCTCCGGAGTCAAGTCAAGTTGCAGCTGCGGTTCCTGGATTAAGTCCAGTTTCTGCTGCATTTCCTGAGTCAGGTCACTCTACAGCCACGTCGGCTGCGTCAAGTCAAGCGGCTGAGTCATGTCATGCTGCAGCTGAGTATACTGAGGCAAGTCAAGTGGCAGCTGCGGTTCCTGTGTCAAGTCAAGCTGCTGTTGTCATTCCAGAGTCAATTAAGATGCCAGCTGCTGTAACAGAGTCAAGTCAAGCGGCTGAGTCAAGTCAAGTTACGGCGGAGCGCACCTCCGAGCCTGAACTGCCTCCAGCGCGCACCCCAGAGCCTGAGCTGCCTCCAGCGCACCCTCCAGAGGCAGAGCCCACGTCGGCTGTCAAGGCCGCTCCAGAGACCATGTCTGCCGGAGAAGCCGCGCCAATGCCTCCTGAGGTGTCAGCTTCGGCTGTAGAGCCTCCTAAGGAGGCGGCGTTAACTTTTGAACTCTCTGCTTCTCCCCTTCCTCTGTCCGCCTCCTCTATCCCTGTTCTCTCCAGGTCCCCGTCCTTGACACAGTTGCCCGTTCTGCCCTGGAGGGCTCCAGCGCACCCCCCAGAGTCAGCGCCTTCTTCAGTGCATCCTCCAGCTCGTCCTCCAGAGCCGGCGCCTCCTCCAGCTCGTCCTCCAGAGCCGGAGCTCTGTCCAGCTCGCCCTCCTGAGTCGACTCCTCCTTCAGCGCGCCCTCCTGAGTCGGCTCCTCCTTCAGTGCGCCCTCCTGTGCGCCCTCCTGAGCCGGCGCTTCATCCAGCGCTCACCAGGGCTGGCAGAACCGTAAATTCCCCCAAGAAAATTTTGCTACTCACCAGCCATGGCCTCCTGGACTGTTTACCCGGCCATGGCTTCCCGAATCCCCAGACCCACCATGGCCTCCTGGACTGTTTACCTGGCCATGGCTCCCTGAATCCCCAGACCCGCCATGGCCAAATGAACTGTGTGCTCGGCCATGGCGCCCTGAACTCCCCGATCCGCCATGGCCCAATGGACTGTGTATTCCGCCATGGCCCCCTGAGCTCCCTGATCCGCCCTGGAGGCCGTCCCTATATCCTGTGTCTCCTGTGTCCCTGCCTACCGGCCTCCAGAGCTCCACCCTCCCACCCCTGTGTGTGTTACGGGCCGAGTGGCCTTATAAGGTAATGTCAGGATTGGTTTGGTTTTGTCTGGTTTTTCCTTGTGTTTTCCCTGTGTTTCTAGTACATTTGGTTTGTTCTGTTTGCTCCCCGTTGGTTTTGTGTATTGGTTTTCTAGTCTTGCCCTTATTTGTACCCTTGTTATCCTCGCTCCCTGTTTCCGTGTATATAATGTTCCTTGTGCCTCACTTCCCTTGTCGGTGATTATTTTGTCTTCAGTGTTCTTCTGTTCGTCGTGGTTGTTGGTTCCCTGTGTTTCCCTGAGTTTGGTTCATGTTGGATTATGTAACCCTTTCACGCGTGAGTTTAAAATATTCTAGCTGCGCCCCCAGAGTGAGTTTTTTTTAGGCGACCGTTATTTAGAACATATAGCCTTATTGTTTCCATGGCGACGCGTCGTGTTTGTCCCGTGACACAACGCAGCCACAATAGCGCTATATGACACATGTATCACTTTTATATAGTTTTTTCCCTTTTTATTATTAATATTCACAAACGTGCTCACTGTATTATGAAATATCTGATATTCCGATTCTGAAATATGTGCAAGCAAATGTATTTGGAGGTTTAAACACTTTTATAATGAGCGTGTTAGTTGATCTATGTCAAGTCATGGGCGCCGCCATGTTAGTTCGCGCTGAATCTGAGCTGTGGGATTTACAAAACGCAAATTCATCCTCTCCTCCCGAAAAACATTAAAGTAAGTCTCTGGTGAGCTTGGAGAAGAGCAGAGTAAACTTTATAGTTACCTACACAATGTGTATATGATATCAATAAAACAAGTCGTTAGATAACATTGGTAAGAATCATTATTGCCGCTTCCATAGACATCGGCATGTATTTTGCTAAATATAAATGCATCATTTTACTAGGACGTATGTGTATATAAATGTCTGGAACCTAAAATAAGCATTTTATTGTTGAAAACACTGAATAGTTGCGATAATATTACAAGCGCTCAGCGCGACCGATCTGGCTCAGCGCCAGCCAAAGCGCCAAAGCAGATTTGAATTCAGCGGTTGATCACGTGACGCGCCCAACGTTCGAATCACACCGGTGTGATCGTACCCTCCAGGGACCAGCCAAGAATGATCACACTGGTGTGATCGTACGCGTGAAAGGGTTAATAAAGCCGCATTTGTTGGATCTCCGTTCTCCTCCTGCTCCTTCCACGCACACGCACGATGTACACAACCGTGACACTATTAACTATGACTTTTTCTTCAATAAATTTCTAATTTGCTGATTATTAATTGTAAGTAAGGTAGTTCTTAAGTTTTGGTATTGGGTAGGATTAGGAATGTAGAATAAGGTCATGTAGAATAAGGCAATTAAAATGTGCTTTATTAGTACTAATATGGCTAATATTCTAGTAATATGCATGGAGAGTATAAGTTACCTCTCTTTCAGAAACGGGCTTGACTTACCCTGCTTTCTCGGTTTGACAAACCTCCCATTCTTAAAGGGGTCATCGGATGCCCATTTTACACAAGTTGATATGATTCTTTAGGGTCTTAAAGAAAAGTCTCTAATATACTTTGATTAAAAATTCTCAATGGTTTTGTAAAACAACACCCTTTTTACCTTGTCAGAATCAGCTCTGCAAAAATCATCTAATTCTAAGGGGTTGTTCCTTTAAATGCAAATGACCTCTGCTCGCCCCGCCCCTCTATTCTCTCTGTGGAAAAGATGGTGTTTACATTAGCCGCATTTAGCCGCGTTAGCCTAAACTTCCCAACTATCACGTTATAGGGAAAGGCGTTCACAAAGATTAATAAAAAACGCTTATACACACTTCTGCTGTAAGTGAAGCTGGATCATGAATGATTCATGCGAACATAGATGGATATATGTAGATCGGGAGGTGCATTCCCTTCACAAACGTAATCCACTGCATCTTCAGCGGCTCAGATTTCAGGAGTAAATGACGACCACTATGTTCATTATTACATCCAGCAACACAACACCTCAATCGGAGATATTCTCGTCTAACTTACATCCCTGCTCCAGCATCGAAACAAAGAGGGCGGACTGTGACAGCTGATTCAAGGTAAATCGTGGGAGCCACCTCTGTTGGTGTGACACCACAACGACAGGCATCTGAGAACGGCTCGATTTGAAAAAGGGGATATTATTTTTACTGATTAATTAAAAACCACTGCATGGATTTTTATCATTATAGGGTAGATTTGTACATGCACTGCCAACACACATTAATGTTTAACAGCATGAAAAAGTCAACTTAGCATCCGATGACCCCTTTAAACCTCAGAGTTCCCCTCATTTCAGGGTTAACATACTCAGTGTTTTAATTTAATCTCCTTCGTGAAATGGGCCTCAGGGCAAATTAAAATTAAAAGAAAACATAAAAAATAAAACCAGAAATTTGCTTGGAGTAAGTTACAACCTGTTTCATTGATGTTACAACTAACTTGTAGCCATGAATCCCACACATTATCAACAATTGCTGACAGATATTCTTGTACTTAAGCACATTCTAAATTTAATTGCGTAGGACAAAAAAAAAAAACCTTTTCGACGCACTGTTGATAAATAACGCCCCTGGATTACTACAGAAATACTACTACTTACTGAAACACAGGACATGTGAATTGCTCAATGCATGCTGTGACACTCTTAAATGTTTTTTATGTTTTATTCTACCACTAGATTGTCTGTGTAAGCATGCTCAGAGATGTGCTTATGTTTACACCCATTTCTACGTACAAGTACAAGTTTGTAGATCCCGCACTTGAAATGGTTCTTACGCACTTGTTGCACACACACACACACACACACACACACACATCTCTCTCTCTCTCTCTATGTGTATATATATATATATATATATATATATATATATATATATACACACATATACATATATACATACATACATACATGCATACATGCATACATGCATACACGCACACACACGTGCTGGTCATATAATTAGAATATCTTCAAAAAGTTGATTTCACTAATTCCATTCAAGAAGTGAAACTTGTATAATGCATACATTCATTCCACACAGACTGTTATATTTCAAGTGTTTGTTTCTTTTAATTTTGATGATTATAACTGATAACTAATGAAAACCCCAAATTCAGTATCTCAGAAAATTAGAATATTACTTAAGACAAATACAAAGAAAGGATTTTTAGAAATCTTGGCCAACTGAAAAGTATGAACATGAAAAGTATGAGCATATACAGGACTCAATACTTAGTTGGGGCTCCTTTTGCCTGAATTACTGCAGCAATGCAGCGTGGCATGAAGTCGATCAGTCTGTGGCCCTGCTCAGGTGTTATGAGAGCCCAGGTCTCCAGTCTTAAGTCACTGGGGTATATTTGTAGCAATAGCCAGAAATACATTGTATGGGTAAAAATTATAGATTTTTCTTTTATGGCAAAACTCATTAGGAAATTAAGTAAAGATCATGTTCCATGAAGATATTTTGTAAAATTCCAACTGTAAATATATCAAAACTTAATTTTTGATTAGTAACATACATTGTTAAGAACTTTATTTAGACAACTTTAAAGGCAATTTTCTCAGTATTTAGATTTTTTTGCACCATCAGATTCCAGGTTTTCAAATAGTTGCATCTCAAACAAATATTGTCCTATCCTAACAAATCATACATCAATGGAAAACTTATTTATAGCTTTCAGATGATGTATAAATCTCAATTTTGAAAAAGTGACCCTTATGACTGGTTTTGTGGTCCAGGGTCACATATATGTATGCAAAAATGCATATACAAACTGCTGGTGTGTGGTGCATCATCCAAGTGCTGCACACTGTCAGAGTGAGCAGAGATTGTAAAGCACTTTGGGTGTACAGTTGTAAAGTGCTATATAAATTACTCTTTCAATAGTAAGTTTAATAACAGGATAATAAGATGTGGAAAAGGAAAAATATAGAGTGAGACACATAATACATGTGTGTGTTCTGTAGACAACAAATTGTTTTACTTTGCAGCCTAATTATCATAAGATCAGTTAAAATATCATGACATCACAAATAGCCAATCTTACCAGACCTCCTTAGACTAAACTAGTTCCTTCAGACGTTTGTGATGTTTAAATACTAAGATTCTGCCTGCAAACCAGCACACACAGGAGAGGATCTGAAATCAATCTCACACTCATCAGGAAATGTGGAATAAACAAAACAGAAAGCTTTAAAGGCAAAACAAAGAATGAATTGAGTAACATTAATGTCACATAAAGCACCAGCACCAGCAGAGTGTATATGAAAATAACCAAAATATGATAATCTAGTTTCCTGGATGTGTGAGAGTGACAATGAACATGAAGCTGCACAAGGTTTTGTGCATGTGATCACTGACAGAATTAACGCAAGAAGAATACCAAGAATAGGATTCACAATAATAGCACAAAAAAAAGACACAGAGAAGCAGAAGTATGTATAAAATTATAAAACATGGTGAACAGAAACAAACAGTATACAGTCGATCTTTCACTGAGAGAATTCCCTCTAGTGCCACCAGCTGGTTTAGGAGGAAACCACAGGATTTTGATGCCCACCATAAAGATGACAAATCCCAATATGTCCAATCCATAAAGGAGGGGATCTCATCGAGGAGATATTTTAAAAGTATGTAGGGACTCATGTAAATCTCAACAAAGTCAGTGAGGAGGAGGAGGAAGGTGAAGATTGAAATACGATGTCCATTCTTTCTGTGATGAATTAGATCGCTGACAGACCAAACAAGAGCTGGTAGACCTGCACACGCAGCAGTGATGATGACGATGGACAATCTGACATTTACCTCCACGCGGTCAGGATCCAGCTTCCATTTAAATGGATAATTTTCCATATTCTAATCTCTCTTCGATCTCTTTCTGTTACTCAGCTGAAAATATGTAATCCAAGAAACAAAAGAAAATTGTATTTGTGCTGTATGCTGAGAGAATTTTGAGAAGATGCACAGCTTATAATTTCAGCTACACGTACACTCTTAAAAATAAAGGTGCTTCAAAAGGATCTTCAAGCGGTGCCATAGAGGAACCATTTTTGGTTCCACAAAAAAACATCTCTTTTTTATCTTTTTATAATCTGAAGAACCTTCTTTCACCACAAAGAACCTTTTTTCTTCAGATGTTAAAGGTTCTGTATGGAACCATTTAAACAAAAAAGGTTCTTCTATGGCATCGTGAAGCACCTTTATTTTTAAGAGCGTACAACAACTCAGAATCAGCAGGCTGAAAACATTCATGCATTTTAGTCTGCATTACAGTTCATATTTAATGAAGTAAGTCAAAAAATACAAAACCTGTGTCTTACCTGAAAATATTCAGGAGATTTCTACAGCACTGTGCTCATGACATAAAAACGTTTCCAATCTTGGTTGATTTCTTCTTTTGTCTGTGTGTCTTGCTCTTTCTTACTTTTTTTTATTGCTAGTTTCTGGTTGTTGGTTTATCTGATGATTTGATCTCAGCTCTGATATCTCTGAGTTCTGACAAGTGTTTAGTAAGAGACATGATTAATTTAAACAGAATGTTTAAAGTATTAAGAAGCATAATTGAAGTGGAACTAAAATTTTTACAATTCTAAAACATTTTTAAAATTTAAAAATGATTTACTGTATCCATAAATAAAGTGCAGATTTGTATTTAAATTGCTTAGTGCAAGTTTAAAGTTGAATATTTCTAGAAAAAAATAAAATAATCAGATGAAATGAGACATTTTCTCAGTGCTGATAAACCAGGAGATAAAAGCTTCAGAGAATTAGTGCAACTTTTGAAAAACCACTATAACCCCAAACCAAGAAAGATTTTGCAATGTTTTCAGTTTAATTCTCAGAACAGTCAGATCACACTGTGGTGGATTATGTTGTGGTGCTTCAATAACTAGCAAACTTAATAAACTTTCTCCAGTGCAGAGAAACACAGATCATCACATCAGTGACAGCGCAAACCAGCTCAAGTGATATGCAAGAAGTTCCCTATCAAATGGTAACTCTGGTTGCATCATCTTGATGACTATGGGGAAAACTTTTTTACAGTAAAACTGTTTTACTCTGATACTGAAGTTTGATTTGTTCATGTTTGTGTAGCTGCACAAACCAGTGGCACTCTAGCCCAGTGGTTCACATCCTTTTTTTCTGAGACCCTCTTTTTCCTAAGAAAATATTTTAGGGCCCCTCTTCACATTAAATGATATTACAGCTCTTGTAAGCTTGCAGCAAAGATGACAAAAATTTTTGTTTTCAGTCAAACAGTATGTTTATTTGTGAGGCTTTGACAGGGCAAGACGCATATCATCCTCAAGGGTCAATCTTGCCTTGTATTTGGTTTTAAGGGCTGCTGATGGTTGAAAACCCAGCTTCACAAAGGTAGGTGGTGCTAAAAGGTAAAAGGAATCAGCACCTTCATTGCAGCTGTGTGACAGACTGGGTGTTCTTCTGAAATTTCAGACCAGAATGATTCCAATGGAACCTCACTGAAATGGGCTTTCAGGCTGGAATCAGAGGATATTTCTATAAGCTCTTCCAGAAGTCTTCATGGCAGAGTAGCTGGAAGATAGCTGAGTTGAGTAAGTCCTTTGTCATCACCCAAAAATTCTGCAAGGTCTGGTCTCTTGCCTGCAAGAAACTCTTGCACTCCTCCTCCCTCAGGCTGAACAGACACATCAGCACCCGCCCTCTGGACAGACACCTCACATCAGTGTGTGCATCAGCAGGCGATGGTAATCAGTGTCTACCGCTTCGCAAAGAGCAGTGAATAACCGGGAGTTGGTGGCTCTGGCTTTCACAAAGTTCACGATTTTTATGGCCACATCTAAAACTAGACTGGGTTCCATTTCTTTTGTAGCAAGCTCCTCTGTGCAGAGAGTCGTGCGTTGAAATGGCAAGGGGAGCAACTTCTTTGATTTGCTGAACTACCCTGGACTGCCTGCCAGTCATCACGGCAGCTCCATCAGTACAGACCCCAATACAGTTGCTCCAGTTTATCCCATTTGATCTCATGACATTATCTAAAGTTTCAAAAATATCATTTGCCATTGTCGTGGTACGGAGCTCTTTACAAACAAGAAATCTTTTATCTCATTTTCCCATTCATAACGAACATATGCGAGGAGTTGTGCCATTTTTGACACGTCGGTAGACTCGTCTATTTGAAGTGGGAACTTATTACCACGAAGTCATGCAGAAAGCTGATCCCTTACATCTTCTGACATTTTTGCGATGCAACGTTTGACCATCTCATGCATTCATTAATAATGTCTTCGGCGCAGATAATGCAATTCAATAAAAATAACAGTAATACAGACCTAGTACTCCTGCCCCGAGAGCAGCGCACAATTCAGTTTAGTACGGTTATTTTTACTCCTGCCTATTACGCCTATGGAATGTCTCCACAATTCACAAAAACAAACCTCTGTGCGTGTGTGCTTGTGTTTGTATGTGTGAGAGACAGAGAGAAAGACAGGGATTTCTGTGTTAAAGAATTGTGCTATGGGATGTGCCAGTGAAAAGGTGAAAAGAGAGAATTTAACAAAATGGCGAGAGAGAGGGATGGAGAGAGGGTTGTTCCTTTCCCTGCAACCTGCCATGGGTGGGTGTTTCCAGTTCCTTCATAGCATGGGTTCTTTGTATCTTTTACAAGAAAGACAAAGACAAGAACTGTTATCATTAATACTATTACTTGTCTACAAAACACTAAACGATTCAGTTGCAAACACCACATCCAACTTTTTTTTTTTGCTAAAAAGGCATTCAATTTATAAAAACAAACTTCCCTTACCTTTTCTAAAAAGCCTTCTCCAGTGTGGCCCAGACTTCTTTTTCAATTTCCATGTGACGACCTGTGGCCTCGGGGTGGGATGAAACATACAATGTCCTCAAACAAGTATTAAAGGATGCCTTTATGGGCTGGCCAAAAAAACCCTGTTGACTCCGATCTTTTGCATATAACGGGCCTCAACATGTATCTGTGATGACACCAGGGTACAGATCACTTTCGTACTTTAGCATGCACCATTTGCCTACAACTTGAGGACTTTGCCAACTAACTTCTGTGCCTGTGGAAACCATGGGAGCCATGGAAGTCACCTGCGGATTACTGAACTTGAAATGCTTTGTACTGAAGCACTTACAATTCAGATTTTGTGTCACTGTTCACAAGCAGCTGACATCCTGTATGTCAGTTCTCAATGGGTTATGGTCACTGCCTGATGGATCTTCATAATAGATGGAACTGGGGTCATGTCATTGGGCATCTCTGCAACTGCTTTTTCCTCGCTGACAAAAAACAACTTGATTGTTGCATCTGTCTTTTGCAACACAGAAAACAGCTCTGCAGCATTAGGAATGTCTGTCTCTTTGCTCACTATACTGTCAGCCCTTCTCGCCAAGGCCCCTCCCACACCATCCCTTGCACCCCTCCAGTGGCTCACCTCTAAGAAGTTCTACAAGAAAAGATTTCCCCACTGTTTATACTGACCACAAGGTCCGTTGCTGTAAAAAAATGATTGTGGAGAGCTCTGGATGTGTACTCTGCACGTAATCAAGCACTGGTGGCAAGTGCTTCCAGATTGCCGCTGGGCCCTTGTTTTTCGAGGGCGATACTGTGTAGAAGGACATTTTGCAGGCTGTTGAATGCACACCAATGTGGCCTGCTGGTGTGATGCATCAAAGTGCACTGCCTGTATTTGTGCACTGTACTTGCAGAGGTAAGACTGGACAAGAAAGGTGTTTGCACTCAAAACATTCTCCATACATGAACTTTCTGTTTTCTGTGTCACATGTAATCTCTTTCATAAGGTCTTTCAGATTGACAGTGCTGATTACTTTCAAGTGGTGCAGTTTCTGCACAAGAAAGATTCTCATGCATCTTGCACATGCACGTGTCACGGTCACTCACAACGCAAAATGGTCGGAGCATGCAGAAGAGAAAGTAAGAGATGGAGCTTTGTTCATCAGCCAGAAACTTTCTGTACAAATTTTTCATGCTATCCAAAACAAACCTTGTTGTTTTTCTTCTGAGTGAGGGTCTGTCTCTTCCCAGTTGTGAGGTGCCCCGCATCATCCCTTGAGTAAAAATCTTTTGCTCTGTTTTTAATACCACCTGCAACCCTGCAGTTCTGCTTCCGTTGGTAGTTGTAGTTAACCCTCCATATTCTTCTCAGTCTTGCATCTTTTCTTTAATAAGCCCAGTGAATTAAGAGGGAAGCATTGCAGCCTGTACTTTTCCTGAACTTTTCCTGTTATTACTTTTGAAATTATTTGCTTTTCCTTCTCTCCCTTCGTATGTCTTCCACCAGAGCTTCAAGAATTTTTTTCCTTGTACTTTTCAGTTTTTTTTTGTTGTTGTTTTTTTTTTTTTGAACAATATCTGTAAGACTTTAATTCGCTTATTACATTTATTTACTTTTTGTCATCTGCTTTGCTGATGAATATGTTGCCTAAAACAGTGGTTGTCAACTCCAGTCCTCGGGGCCCACTGCTCTGCACATTTTGTATGTCTCCCTCATTTAACACCTGATTCAGATCATCAACTTGTTAGGAGTAAGATCCATGAACTTTGTGTCAGTGTGTCAGATACAGAAACATACAAAATGTGCAGAGCAGTGGGCCCCGAGGACTGGAGTTGAGAACCACTGGCCTGGCATATTGCAATTCATTGGATGGGAGGCGCACTATGTACTGTTCATTACATTCATAAACTGAAAACAGCATAGACCAAAAACATTGATATTGGCTCATATAAATTAGAATTTATTAAAAATCGCTGTCACTGCGGGGTGTTTTTGAACATGAATAGTAACGCAGTCTCATCTGTTCTCTTCAAAATTAAATGCATAAGCCTATATCGTTCTGTAGGTTCATAAATAAAAATCAGGACTCAACGCTAAGGATTTTTTCTACTGGCCAGGTCAGGCCAGTGGTTCAAATCTTTACTTGCCCAGCCACAAAAAAATTAAATAGTTGCTGTTATCCGTCACAACAGGAGGAAAGGCAGACAACGGCTTGTATAAATGAAGTTTCTTTATTGAATAGTATAGCTGGAGCTTCTCAATCTTAATAATGGCAAACAAAGGATAGCAACATCAAGCTCAAAGGCTTGGAACATAAACTTGCGTGCATAGGAATCAACGATGACGACGAGGGACCAGGTAAGTCCAACTAGAAGTCCAATGCAACCTTGAGACCAGCCAACGAGGGAATGAGGTGACTACGTATATGTAGGTGCAGGTAAGTAGATGCAGCTGTGCGTAATTAGGAGACAGTGAGCAGGTGTGTGATGTGGGTGTGGCTTGTGAGGTAGGTGAGAGCCTGGAGGGATTCTGGGTAATGTAGTGCAGGAAAAAAATTCTCAATTCCAATTTCAATAACAAACCTAAACCTACTAGCCTAACTAAAGTTCAAATATTATTTATTTGTTCAAAAATTATTTTATTATTATTATTATTTTATTACAAATGAAAATATGATTTAGGGAAAAACAGCAGACAGACTAAAAAGCGCAAACTATAGGAATAAAGGTGATATTACGTTTCTGTGGTTACCGCTGTAAAGAAAAGCAGCGCTGTACTGATGAACTCTACTTTAAAGGCATCATGCATGGGCAAATGAAAACGCCATGTAAACTTTTCTTAAAACAGTAAGTTCCCCTCAGAGATACGTTCATATAAACCCCCATTTCAATATTTAGTATAATACTTACAGTATTTCACACATTGTGAACCGTGATCTTGCTCTGCCTGTTACAGTATTATTTTCGTGTTCTTAAAAAAAAAAGGCTTAAAAACAATGTGGCAGTGGCCCAATCGGGCCAATGACAAATTCGTCAACTGTCCCGAGGGTCTGGCCCCGGGCCATCGGGCACTCCTTATTGTCAAGCCCTGAAAATTAAAATGTGAACAAAAATAAATGCAGTGATGTGTTATTATAATTAAAATCTAAAAAATTAAAATGACAGGTGTCAAAGTGACGGACAATGTTAAAGTCTAACGCAACTGCTGATCTAAATTGTGACCTATGCTGTCAATGTCAAATGCAAAAAAGCTAATTCATGCATTCATAATCTCAAGGTTAGATTATTGTAATGCTTTATGCCCAATGACATGCCCCCAGTTCCATCTATTATAAACCCCAGCTGGTCCAAAATGCAGCAGCTAGAGTTCAAACTAGAAACAGGAAGTCCGACCATACTAGGCCAGTTCTATCAACACTGCACTGGCTCCCTATTAAACAACGTATAGATTATAAAATTTTGCTAATTACTTACAAAGACCTAAATGGTTTAGCTCCTCGGTACTTGAGCAAGCTCTTATCGAAATGTAGTCCTTCATGTCCACTGAAATCTTAAAACTCTGGCAATTTTACCTTAATTTAGCGCCCAAAATCTGGAACAGTCTTGTTCGGGAGACAGGCATACTTTCTCAGTTTAAATGTAGATTAAAAACCCATTTTCTTAACCTGGCACACTATCACACTATCATAACACACTATCACATTTCTAAAGGGGTCTTGAACTGCCTTTTTTTTTTTAATTCAATTTGATTTTTTTTCGCACATAAAACGATGTGTGAGTTATCTTTTGCATCTTGAACTGGATAGATAAGCATACACAAAATTACATCAAAATACCTGTCTTGGTTAGTCAATTCCCCTTCTTGGCTGCACACTGAGTATGCCTCATGTAGTAAGTCTTCCTCTTTGGCCTCCCTTTTATGCCTCCCATACTCAATGACTCCAATGAAATATTCGAATAATATAATTGTAAAAAATCTTAAAATTTGGACCCAATTTGTGTGCCATTTTAGTCTTCACAATACCCCTTTATTATCCCCAATTCACTCCAATCCTTTGTTCTACCCTTCTATCCTGGATAATGCTTATACCCTTATGAAAAGACCTTGGATTGGCCCGTTTTGGTGACCTTTACATTGATGGTGTTTTTGCCTCTTTTGATCAGTTGATCTCTTCATTTAATATCCCCAAAAGCCATTTTTTCAGATATTTACAAACTTGAGACTTTGTGCGTAAAAAGTTTGTTAACTTTCCAAATGCACCTCTTCCTTCGTTCTGGACATCATGGGTCATCTACTTATAACCCTAACAGGGGAGATAACACCATCTAGGCAGGGGCACAGGGAGACCACTGCTTAAAAACCCTACAAAGGGGAACAATCACAGATTTAACAAAAGGGGTATTTTAGATAGTCAATGTGCCTAGGAAGGCTACCAGAAGGGAACCAGCCGAGATTGACCTGACCACAAAGAATGGGCTGTCTACTTACAACCCAAGCAGGGGAGACAGCACTTATCTGGCTAAGAGCTCAAAGAGACCACTACTTAGAAACCCTAGGAAGGGGAGCGATCACAGAGCTAGCACCTGGTTATCCTCAGATAGACGGCTCTAGGAAAGCCGTCTGCAACTGCCAAAAACACCAGCAGTGGGCTGTCAAACTATAAACCCAAAAAGGGAAGACAGCTCCATCTTGGCAGGTTCCAGAAAGCTGCTATTAAGAACACCAAACAAGGGTCTGCCCCACTAGGGCTGTGCAAAGAACCGGATGCGACCACTCTGCGTATCCCAGCAGCAACGCCGGTCTTGCGACCAGCCACAAACCCCCACCACGCTGAGCCAAATGGAGAGGCACCCACCACACAGCCCACCAGCGAACCACGGCACCGTGCAGCACATGCAGCCCCACCCGACAGCAGGTGATAGAGACCCATGACCAACCATGGAACCGGCAATCACATCCGACCATTTGCACAGCCCCAGCCAGCACATTGCTATCCTCAGAAGCTATGCTTTCCAGGAAGGGACACACAGCTAGCCTCAGATAGCTGCACTTAATCACATAATTATGGCAGAACTATAACCATCCTCAGATGGCTATACTAGGGAGGTCCCTTTTTATTTTCTGTCCATACACCCAAGTATTGGCAGAAAATTAACACCACAACGCGCAGCATACGTTCAACCACCTCGGGTGCTGGACGCTCCGCCCACGCACTCCCTTGGGAATCAGGCGGAATGGAGCTGCCACAGCGAATGGGTTGTTAATGCCCGAGAGACGAACACACTCATGCAAATTTGGATATAGAGAAGATTCACCTCCCTTCTTTGCGATGGCATCGTGATGAGCACATCCAGTTCCCTCGTGAGCTGGACGCGCTGCTCCTAACCACACACACACAGCCCGCGAGCTTCATGCAAGCGGCTACGAGAGCACGCCGGTCCCTCGCAAGAAATAAGCACTGAATGTGACGATTGCATTCAACTCCCTCGAGAGCTGGACACACAGCCCGCGAGCCCCGTGAAGCGGGTATGAGAATGTGTCTGCATCTCGCAACAAGCAATAAATGCGTCGATCTCATCCAACTCTCGAGAGAGATGATTTTCCTCTTAATCCTCAAAATACATGCACAGCCCAAGAGCCGTATGAAAGGTGTGGGTATCAGAGCGTGCTTGCCTCTCGCAAAGAGACAAGCAAAGAATAAAATTAGCGCAATAAACTCCCACGGGAGCAAAGAGCGCTTGCTCCTTACCACGCATCGTCACACGCGAACTGTCCTTAAAACATTTGGTGAGAAAACATGCACTCAATTCGAGCTTTTGGTTACAGACAAAAAGTCAGTGAAGACAAAGAAGAGAATGTTATGTTCTACCGGCATCCTTCTATACTGTAGTCGCACCAGTGGTGACGCACCGGCAGCAACAAGTCATAAGCTGTCACCGGCCAACTCTGTTGATGTTACTGTATGTAGGCTTCAGACACAGGTCACGGAGATGGCGTTCCCGATAGAGACCCCTAGAGGACGCAGTTCAAATTCCTCGAAAGGGAACTGCATTTATGTGATCATAAATAAAACAGAAATGTTTGTTATTACAATTTAAAATAAAATAAAAATGCACAAAGCTGAATTTCAGCATGATTTCTGAAGGATCATGTGACACTGACGATAACACCCTGTCTACATTGGATGCGACAGTTGTCGCGCTGCACCGCACCGCAACAGCTAAAGTCTGTCTACACTGGATGCAAAAAGCGACCGTTGCAAATCATTTGAACTGTGTGTGAGCACATCATAAATAGAATGCGGTAGCAGTTTACTGTAGGGGATTTGTCGTGTCGTGCCGCGCCGCATCAAGCTCAAGTCAATAGTTAACCTAACTTAATGTTACCTCTTATAGTTACCATTACAGTTCAGATGCTAACAGACAATAAACCATTTCTATAAAGTAAATATTCAACAGAAGCGTGTCATTTACATAAAAGAAAGTGCCAGGAATACATGTATGTACTATTTGTGTAATATTAGAGACTAAACTTACCTGAAATTTGTGAAAACAACAGTGAGAGACGTGTTTTGCTGCTCGACAGTTGAGTTTCCGCCCCGTTTCCATGGTAACTCCTTCCGTTCCGGGTTTGAATGTTCAGAGCACGTGCATTAAAACAAGTAGATGTCACGCAGAATTTATGTACATATAATAATTAATATAATATAATATAGCGTGGTGTAGAAATAACACTGAAAAAAAATGCTGATTAAGAACTATAAGGCATTAATACATTTTTTTCCGTACACATATTTACACATATATGAAGAACAATTTTTAAGCTTTATTTTTTGTTTATTTTTAAATATTTAACAGTACTTTAAGTCAAGTAAATTCACCTTTATTTATATACCGCCTTTAACAATACAGAATTGTGACAAAGCGGCTGTACAGTATTAAATAGGAAATAGTGCATCAATAATGCAAAAGGGCAACAGTAAACACTCAATTTCCAGGTAAAGGCAGTTCATCAATGGATTCAATGATGTCATTATCCAGCTCAGTTCAAATAAAATACAATATCGTGTAAAGAGAAAGTGTCCCCAACTAAACAACCCAGAGGCGACAGCGGCAAGGAACCAAAACTCCATCTGTGACAAATGGAGAAAAAAACCTTGGGAGAAACCAGGCTCAGTCGGGGGGCCAGTTCTCCTGTGGCCAGACGCAGAGGACTCACCAGGTTCCCATGGTCTTTTGCCGACGGCCATCTAGGTGACGAGGTCTTCACTGGGGATCCGTCTCTGGGGTTTATCTGGTCAATGTGGTCTCCGCTGACATTCAGTGCTGTAGAGGTCGTCTCTAGGTGCTGATCCACCGTCTGGGCTGGGTACGGACTGGATCCGGGGGACTGCAGTGACCATCTGATCTGGATACAGACTGGATCTGGTGCATGCATTGCAGTTGATCTGTTTATCTTATGATTGTCACCATTGTTGAGGTGTGTATGTTGAGTGTTGATGTCTAAATCTTTCTGTGTACTGCCACAGATTTTTTTTACATTTGTGATACAGAATCATCAGGAATGAGCAATATTATTTAGTATTGTTACTGAACTTTATTGCCACTTGACACCCATCACAAAAAGTAACCTACTTCAAATTAATTTTAAAACTCTCTTTTTAATAGCATAATAACAATCACTGATCACAGTAATGGTGGTTTGTTAATGCCATTAACATTGACAAATCAACTATTTTTAACATTGATTCAATGGTTTTCGCCTGCTCTCTTGCTATCTGGGACCCAACCTCAGCCTTCAGTAAACCACATAGAGTCCAGTCTTTAACCAGAAACCCCAAAATTGAACCATAAAAAAGCCAAAAAATAAATAAATAAATAAAAAACAACAACTCAGCCATGGATCCATCAATAGGCAGTAAAACACACAGTTACACCTTTACACATGGCTCAGTTTTGGGGTTTCTGGTTAAAGACTGGTCCCTATGTAGTTCACTGAAGGCTGAGATTGGGTAGCACTATTAAAACTTGTTCTGGCCCAGTTCAGGATTGGTTATAAGTTACTATTTGGCTAGATTTGGGCCAGTTATGGCTCATGTGTGGCTCATGTCTATAGTCCAGATCTGGGCCGAGTGTGACTGCTTGCTTGCCCCAGAGCTGGGCCAGATGTCAATTGCTATGTGGGATACTGGGTGTGGACCCTTGTGCTAAAGGATCAATTTCTAAGATAGTCAATATAATTGATAATTTGCAGTTTGTCTCGGATAACTTACGCATCAGTTGTTCCCCAGACACTGGTACTGTCATCAGCGAGGAGACATGGAAGGAAGTTCTGAAAAGGGTCAACTCCTCTTCTCTTTGCACACGTCATCGGCTTATACAGTGCAAAGTGGTGCACAGGGATCATTGGTCTAAGTGCAGGCTTGCTCGTATCAATCCCTCCATTGACCCTGAGTGCTGTAAGTGAAGCTGGATCATGAATGATTTGCGCGAACATAGACGGATATATGGAGATCAGGAGGTGCATTCCCTTCACAAACAAATGTAATCTACTGCATCTTCAGCAGCTCAGATGTCGGGAGTAAATGACGACCACTATGTTCATTGTTACAACCAGCAACACAACACCTCAAACGGAGATATTCTTGTCTAATTTACATCCCTGCTCCGGCATTGAAACTAGGAACATCTGAGAACGGCTCGATTTGAAAAAGGGGATATTATTTTTACAGATTAATTAAAAACCACTGCATGAATTTTTATCTTTATAGGATAGATTTGTACATACACTGACAACACACATTAATGTTCAGACAACATGAAAAAGTGAACTTAGCATCTGATGACCCCTTTAAGAGCATAAAATGCACCTCTTATCTCTAAATGTGGCTGTGTGTGTTTTGGGTTTTATATAACAAATAGTTAGACCTGAGAGAGGGCATTTTGAATTTTTGTCTTGGATGAAAGTGAGGTTGTGAGGGATAAACCTAGTCTTTATAGCAGCACACACTGTGTAGGCTATAAAAGCACTACATATACTTTCCATAAGTCACAGCCAGCTCACACCTGTTTTATTTTGAATGCATTTATAATTACTTTAATTACAATAAATTACATTATGTAAGGATTAATTGATGATAAGCCATTAAATTATAAGAAAATCATACACACCCAAGGTTGTTTTGGACCCGTAAAAACTATTGCTGCAAAGATGTAACCTTCGGTTCACTTAAGTTTGTCGTGGCCACGACATATCAACTCGTTGGAACGTGATATTATGTCGTGGCCACGAGATATTAATTCGTGGGAACATCATATCAACTTGTGGGAACGTCATATTATGTTGTGGCCACGAGATCATTTTGTCGAGGTAACAACATCCTTATGTTGTGGCTACAAGATGCTATGATGAGGGAACGACATCCGTTTCTCGTGGCCACGTCTAATTATGTTGAGGAAACGACATGCGCTTCTCGTGGCCACGAGTTTAATGTGTAAACAAACCTGCGTGACCATAGTAACCCGGGATTATCAGAGATATATTTATTACCATTTTATTTTGAATTAAGGAATTATTATATTAATTATTCTAAAAATTTATTTTAGAATATTTATTAATAGTATTTTTATTAATACATTATTAAATGATTATATTAACAGGGGATGCTGTCTATGTGATTGCTGTCTGTGTGTGATGCATTCGAAAGAAGTTTATCATTAATAAATATTACCCAAAGTACATCAAATAAAACAGTCCTACAAGATATTTTTATCCAACCTTCTATTAACTGATCGTTTTTTCAGTATTATTATTATTATTATTAGCCTATTATTTTATTTTCGTTTATGTTCCATTTCTTTACTTAACGTTCTATATGTAAATACTGTAAATGCTCGACGTGTTATATGACTGGGATTTTTACTGGAATACAGTTTAAAGGTTGAATTATTTCATTTTGTTTTATTTAATTATTAGACTAGTGTTTTACTGAGGAATGAATCATTCATGTAGTTTAATCTGTAAATGAAAACATTCATGTATTGTGACACACGGAAATAAATACAATCATAAAAACTTTACAAAACACAAAACTTTATTGGCATAATTGTCAAGCATTAATAAAATTAGCCTTAACCAGTTATTAAAATAATAATAGCCTAACCATAATAATAATAATAGGCTAATCATAAATTATTAAGTGACTTATAAGTGGCTATATTTTGATATTTATTTTGTATTGTTTTGCCTAGCGTTCTGTAGGCCCTATATGCTAGTATTTGCTATATTTTGCAAATACTGTAAACGACAATTATGCCAATAAAGTTTTGACAAGTTTTGATTGTATTTATTCCCGTGTGTGACGATAAATGATTTATAAATGAAACTATGTGAATATATAGGCTAGTCTATTAATTAGATGAAATGAAATAGAATATGTCAAATTCAACCTTTAAACTGCATTCCAGTAAAAATCCCAGTCATATAGCATATTCAAATTTTTACTGTATCATTTACATTCAAAACTTTAAGTAAAGAGACAGAAATTAAGGTAAAAAAAAAAAACGAATACAAAGGAATGATACAAATATTACAGAAAAAAAGAGGATCAGTTAATGGACTTACAAGACTGTGGGATGCATGAAATGTTTGTAGGACTATTTGATATACTTTATGTAATATTTATTAATGATCAGCTTCTTTTGAATGCTGTCTACGTCACGCACAGACAACATTCACATAGACAGCATCGCATAATATCATTTAATATTGTATTAATTTGTATAATAATTAATATAATAATTCCTTAATTCAAAATAAAATGGTAATAAATATATCTCTGATAATCCCGGGTTACTATGGTCACCCAGGTTTGTTTACACATTAAACTTGTGGCCACAAGAAGCGCATGTCCTTTCCTCAACATAAGACGTGGCCACGAGAAATGGATGTTGTTCCCTCATCATAGCATCTCGTGTAATATCATAATATCACGTTCCCACGAGTTGATATGACGTTCCCACGAATTAATATCTCGTGGCCACAACATAATATCACGTTCCCACGAGTTGATATGTCGTGGCCACGACAAACTTAAGTGAACCGAAGGTGTCCCCTCCCGGTCTTAATCACTGTTAAAATATCAGAGGTGAAAACTGTAAATTATTGAACTTATATTCATTTTTAATGGTATCCCATGCCAAAAAATGTGGCAGCAGCTAAAAATGGAGTATAAAAACAAAATTCAATCAAGGTAAAGCTTTAAGTATAAAAGGTTTATATAGGCTACATTATTTTACAAACATTTGACATATCAAATATCATTCAGTGTCTATTTCAATGTGCAGCACCTTTTTCCACATAGTCTAACGCTCCATTCACATAATTAAATATTCTGTAATACAGTCTGTTACATTTCTTAAAGTAATGAAATTAACATCAGACCTGTTGCTTTTGTATTTGTAGAAAAAAATAAATGAATACGTGATAAATACCAAGTAAAGATAAATAACAAATAAGTTAAGAATAATTTATTTAACAGCTGTGGTGGTGGTTATGGCATAAATCTCGCACTACCCCTCCATCTGGCATCTGTCCATTCCATACAGTAATGCAAATCATTTTCAGAAGGTGCGACTAAGAGAATATGTTTGTCATCGATGCATCCAATCAACCACACTGGAAATCCTGAAGGGAATAATAATTATTAGTGGGTTACTTCCAGTGTTCAAATTTAGTCAAAGCCTATGGGGGGGTCCCCCGAATCCCCGAATGGCCTTCTCAGCTGCCATAGTTGCAACTCTTGCATCATCAGAACAGGGTGTTCAACACAGCACCGTTTCTGTTTGAAAAATGTTTTGCATCGTTTTGTTGGGGCTGAATGCAAGGCAGGTTTCAGCAATGAATGTTCTGAATGCCTCTGATTAGCTACTGAAACTAAACTCAGTCGTGTGTGATTGGTTATAATGCGCAACGCTGTAAAAACAGTAAAAATAAAATATGATTTAATGTGAGCAAGTCTAAATTTAATACAGCAATTGAATCTTTTCATTTCATTTTCACTAGTTTTATGTTTGAAGTATTATATTTTTATTGAAAAACCAGGGGTTCCCCAAGTACATTTTTGGGGTGTTATGGGGGGTCCTAATGCTTATGGGAGGTCCAGGACCCTCCCAGCTTAAAATCTTAAGAATAGGGAACACTTATTCACTATTAACTATGACTTTTTCCTTAATAAATTCCTAATTTGCTGATTATTAATAGTCAGTAAGGTAGTTGTTAAGTTTATGTATTAGGTAGGATTAGGAATGTAGAATAAGGTCATGTAGAATAAAGCAATTAATATGTGCTTAATTAGTACTAATAAATGGCTAATATTCTAGTAATATGCATGGAGGCTATAAGTTACCTCTCTTTCAGAAATGGGCTTGACTTACCCTGCTTTCTCGGTTTGACAAACCTCCCATTCTTAAACAGAAAACTCAGAGTTCCCCTCATTTCAGGGTTAACATACTCAGTGTTTTCATTTAATCTCCTTCCTGAAATGGGCTTCAGGGCATATTAAAATTCAAAGAAAACATAAAGAAATAAAACCAGCTTAATGCATACTGTGACACTCTTAAATGTTTTTTATGTTTTATTCTACCACTAGATGTCTGTGTAAGCATGCTCAGAGATGTGCTTATGTTTAAACACATTTCTAGGTACAAGTTTGTAGATCCCACACTTGAAACTGTTCTAACGCACTTATTGCACACATCTATCTATCTATCTATCTATCTATATATATATATATATATATATATACACACACATGTATATGTGTATGCATAAAACGCATATACAAACTGCTGGTGTGTGGTTCACTGGCTCCACTGTACTGCAGCTACAGTTGCATCATCCAAGTGCTGCACACTGTCAGTGAGTGAGCAGAGACCCCCTGAAATTATTGTAAAGTGCTATATAAATTACTCTTTCAGTAGTAAGTTTAATAGCAGGATAATAAGATGTGGAAAAGGAAAAATATAGAGTGAGACACATAGTACATGTGTGTGTTCTGTAGACAACAAATTGTTTTACTTTGCAGCCTAATTATCATAAGATCAGTTAAAATATTGTGACATCACAAATAGCCAATCTTACCAGACCTCCTTAGACTAAACTAGTTCCTTCAGACGTTTGTGATGTTTGAATACTAAGATTCTGCCTGCAGACCAGCACACACAGGAGAGGATCTGAAATCAATCTCACACTCGTCAGGAAATGAGGAATAAGCAAAACAGAAAGCTGTAAAGGCCAAACAAAATCTACAGTTAGGAGTAAAATTAATGTCAGATAAAGCACCAGCACCAGCAGAGTGTATATGAAAACAACCAAAATATGATAATCTAGTTTCCTGGATGTGTGAGAGTGACAATCAGCAGAACATGAAGCTCCACAAGGTTTTGTCCATCTGATCACTGATGCAATTAACACAAGAAGAATAAAAAGAACAGGATTCGCAATAATAGCACAAAAAAAGACACCGATAAACACAATAATGTATAAAATTTCAAAACATGGTGAACAGAAACAAACAGTATACAGTCGATCTTTCACTGAGAGAATTCCCTCTAGTGCCACCAGCTGGTTTAGGAGGAAACCACAGGATTTTGATGCCCACCATAAATATGACAAATCCCAATATGTCCAATCCATAAAAGACGGGATCTCATCGAGGAGATATTTTAAAAGTATGTAGGGACTCAACAAAGTAAAGCTCAACAAAGTCAGTGATGAGGAGGAGGAGGATGAAGATTGAAATACGATGTCCATTCTTTCTGTGATGAATTAGATCACTGACAGACCAAACAAGAGCTGGTAGACCTGCACACGCACCAGTGATGATGAAGATGGACAATCTGACTTTTACCTCCAGGTGTTCAGCATCCAGCTTCCATTTAAATGGGTAATTTTCCATATTCTAATCTCTCTTTGATCTCTTTCTCTTATTCATCTGAAAATCTGCAAATATATATGTATGCTAAGAGAATTTTGAGAAGATGCACAGCTTATAATTTCAGCTACATGTACACTCTTAAAAATAAAGGTGTTTCAAAAGGTTCTACAAGCGATGGCATGGAGGAACCATTTTTGGTTCCACAAAAAAACATATCTTTTATATCTTTTTATAATCTGAAGAACCTTCTTTCACCACAAAGAACCTTTTTTCTTTAGATGTTAAAGGTTCTTTATGGAACCATTTAAACAAAAAAGGTTCTTCTATGGCATTGTGAAGCGAGTGTACAACAACTCAGAATCAGAAAGCTGAAAACATTCATGCATTTTAGTCTGTATTACATGCCAGTTCATATTTAATAAAGTAAGTCAAAAAATACAAAAACTGTGTTTTACCTGAAAATATTCAGGAGATTTCTACAGCACTGGGCTCATGACATAAAAACGTTTCCAATCTTGGTTGATTTCTTCTTTCGTCTGTATGTGTTGCTCTTTCTTACTTTTTTTTATTGCTGGTTTCCGGTTGTTGGTTTATCTGATGATTAGATCTCAGCTCTGATTTCTCTGAGTTCTGACTGGTGTTTAATAAGAGGTATGAATAATTTAAACCAAATGTTTAAAGTATTAAGAAGCGTAATTGAAGTAGAACTAACCTTTTTTAAATTCTAAAACATTTTTTTAAATTTAAAAATATTTTACTGTATCCATACCCATGGACTGCCTGTTGCCGCTCCCTCTGCTGCTTCTCTAGTTACTTCCTGTTTGGCAGCCATATAAGGCAGGCCATGCCAAACAGGCAGTGTGAAGTATTGTTTTGCCTGTATGGACTCTATCAAGCGTTTTTCCTGTTTCATTGCCTTGTTTTTGTTATTTCAACGGTTATTGTTTGTTTCATAGTCATAGTTATACCTTGTTTCATCGCCATAGTTTTGCCTTGTTCCATTGCCTTGGTATTTTGGTGGTTATGGCATAAATCTCGCACTACCCATCCATCTGGCATCTGTCCATTCCATACAGTAATGCAAATCATTTTCAGAAGGTGCGACTAAGAGAATATGTTTGTCATCAATGCATCCAATCAACCACACTGGAAATCCTGAAGGGAATTCTAATTATTAGTGGGTTACTTCCAGTGTTCAAATTTAGTCAAAGCCTATGGGGGGTCCCCCGAATCCCTGAATGGCCTTCTCAGCTGCCATAGTTGCAACTCTTGCATCTTGCATGGACTCTATCAAGCGTTTTTCCTGTTTCATTGCCTTGTTTTTGTTATTTCAACGGTTATTGTTTGTTTCATAGTCATAGTTATACCTTGTTTCATCGCCATAGTTTTGCCTTGTTCCATTGCCTTAGTATTTTGACCTTCTGCCTGATTTACTGGATTACGCTCTCGCCTGGATATTACTGTTTGTTGGAGATTGACCTTGCCTGCCTTGACTACATTGTTTAATAAAGCTCGCATCTGGATTTATCATATTTCTCACGAGTCCCGTGAATGAAGTGCAGATTTGTGCAAATTGTAGTTCTTTGAGTGTTTAAATTGCTTAGTGCCACTTTAAAGTTGAATATTTTTAGAAAAACATAAATAATAATCAGAGGAAATGAGACATTTTCTCAGCGCTGATATACCAGGAGATAAAAGCTTCAGAGAATTAGTGGAACTTTTGAAAAACCACTGTAACCCCAAACCAAGAAAGATTGTGCAATGTTTTCAGTTTAATCCTCAGAACAGCCAGATCACACTGTGGTGGATTATGTTGTGGTGCTTTAATAACTAGTAAACAATAAACTTTCTCCAGTGCAGAGAAACATAGATCATCACATCAGTGACAGCGCAAACCAGCTCCAGTAACATGCAAGAAGTTCCCTATCAAATGGTAACTCTGGTTGCGTCATCTTGATGACTACGGGAAAACTTGTGTTTTACTCTGATACTGAAGTTTGATTTGTTCACGTTTGTGTAGCTGCACAAACCAATGGCACTCTAGCCCAGTGGTTCACAATGTTTATTTTTTCTGAGACCCTCTTTTTCCTAAGAAAATATTTTAGGGCCCCCCTTCACATTAAATGATATTACAGCTTTTGTAAGCTTGCAGCAAAGATGACAAAAAAGTTGTTTTCAAACAAACAGTATGTTTATTACTATAACCAGATAAGTTTATGCACAATTAATAGTCTATATATAATATTGAAAACACAACAAAAAACATCAGTAGGCCATTTGTAATTCAACAACAGCCTACATGAGTAGCCTATAAATTTGCCCTAATTGAAATGCAGTAACAAAAATATCACTATTCACACTGGTGTGTAGGAACAAATAAATAAATATAGGCTATTAAAAAATGACTGCTGTCTGGCACATCAATACTTGCATGTTATTTGTGAGGCTTTATCAGTCAGTGTGAGGATTGCTGCTGGCAGTGAGCAATAATTTGGTCAATGCATTAAGAGAGATTTTTGACAGGGCAAGATGCATATCATCCACAAGAGTCAGTCTGGCCCTGTATTTGGCTGTCATGGCTGAAAACATCTCAGGTTACGTATGTAACCTTGGTTCCCTGAGACAGGAACGAGACACTGCATCCTGTAGGGGTCGCTATGGGGAACGCCATCTCCGTGACCCGTGTCTGAAGCCTACATACAAAAACATCAACAAAGTTGGCCGGCGACAGCCTATGACGTCACTACCGGTGCGACCACAGTATAAAAGGACACTGGTAGAACAGGACGGTCGCTTCTTCGTCTGAAGCTCACATCCGAAGCATGGCGAAGAGACTAGAGGATGCAGTGTCTCGTTCCCTTCTCAGGGAACCAAGGTTACATACGTAACCTGAGATGTTCCCTTTCGAGGAACTCGAACTGCATCCTCTAGTGGTCGCTATGGGGAATGGTTATACCCGTGCTGCTATGCTGAGGGTAGTGCCTGTCATCATAGAGACGAGCACTAAGTACCAACTGCCTAAGCTTTAAGGGAGTTGCCCCTGAGATGTAGTGACGGCTGTCCATGACATATCCCCTACGGCCAGAGCCTGGGCTGCATACCCCAAACTTACCTGCAAGAGGTCAGAACACTGGACCCGGGGTAGAGCCTCAAGCTTGGAAACAGATATTCCTTTAAGGGGATACGGCCAAGTGCCTAGGATTACCTAGGTTGGCCTGTCACCCAGGAGCTACCGCAGCTCTGCAAGTTTCCCTCAGGAGCCGTACTACAGAACGCAAGTGGTAACTCCCTGCTCAAAAAAGGTTGAGTGTAAATAAAGAGCGCGCTGGGATTAGCGTGTGTAATACCGTTCCTTTAGCCTGGCAGATGCTCCATCTCAAGAAAGGGTTTGGGCAATAGCGTGTGCGTGTAGCATGTGTTTGTGTGGGCCTTACCATAAGAATGGATTTTTAGACGTACCGTTGAGAAATGGTGAAATAAGAAGACCCTCGGAGTGAGGGGAGCATTTCTGGCATAACAAGGCTCTAAGGGGAAGGCAGTAAGGGCGAATCTCAGTTGCCTCAGGCTGTGCTGTGGGTATTCTCTTAAGGAGGCATAAGCCATTCTCACCCCAGACAGACCTGTGCTTACCATCTCGATGGAAAGCATGGGCCCTGTTCTATTAAGACCCGCAGAATCTCGAGAACAAGGGCCAAGAATGTCGCCAAAGCTCCTCAGAGCACCCAGAGAGTTTCCTCAGAAACGACTCTGACTCATAAGTTGGTGAAACATAGAGTGGTCAAGCCCACTCCTCGGAGGGGCGACTCGCTAGATCACCAAAATGGCATGGGAATAGGTCTGTATGATAAAGGTGGAAACGCAGAAACAGGGACACAGATAGAGAGTCTTACCCAGGTGGCCTTAGGTCCATGTGTCTATCCAAGGGTGTCCAGGAGCTTCCTGCAAGAAAAGACTTATGAAGAGCTTACCTGGAGGTAGGACCATAGCCCTAGATGTAGTGCTGTAGTGGGGACCTGAAAGATTCCCATTCGATATGCCAAAGGCAGATCCATAGACAAGCAGACCATAACCATGGTTGAAGACCAGAGGGTGGTGCTCAAAGAGGACCTACCAAAGGAAACACATGAGACAGGTCCCAGAAATACAGCATGGTTAGACACATAATAAGGGATTGTACTCACCCACCGTGGTTCCCACGCATGACTCCAGTTAGCCCGGTAGACCCTCTTGACAAACTGCCCAGACCATCATAGTGGGGCATCTACTTATAACCCTAACAGGGGAGATAACACCATCTAGGCAGGGGCACAGGGAGACCACTGCTTAAAAACCTTATGAAGGGGAGCAATCACAGAGTTAACAGAAAAGGGGAACCAAAATTGACCCGACCATAAAGAATGGGCTGTCTACCTATATCCCAAGCAGTGTGCCCTCGCCTCCCTGAACTTCTCGACCACTGTCTCAACGGAGGCACCGAAAAGCTCGGAAGGCGAGATTGGTGCATCGAGAAGAAAACCCCTCTCTTTCTTCCCGAGGTCAGCCAAATTCACCCACAGATGTCTCTCCGTAACCACCATGGCTCCGATGCACCTGCCCATGGCAGTGGCAGCCTGCTTGGTGGCACGGAGAGCGGTATCCGTGGTGCAGCGCAGCTCAGCAACCTCATCAGGGGAAAGACCCTGACCTTTATCCAGATCTTTCAGCAGATCAGCCTGGTAGGCTTGAAGCACAGCCATAGTGTGCAACGCACCCACAGCCTGACCCGCTGCTGCGTACGCCCTACCATTTAACCCTCTGGGGTCTAAAGGGTGTTTTGGGGCCCTGGAAAAGTTTTGACATGCTCTCACATTTTTCAGTATCTTAAAAACATATTAATGGCTAAAGTTTGATTACATTGTAATCAGCACAAACTGGGCTACAATAATATGTAAGAAACTTTAATCTACATGTTTGTGTTTTTGAGAAAACGTTTATGCGTGGTTAGTGAAAAACTGAAATCTTTAAGTCACTGAAATAAGACCATGAAACACATTCAGAACATTTTTTCTACAAGACTTTTGAGAACTGGATGTGGTTGTCTAGAGTTTTTTCTACAAATAGATGTGAAAATCATCTCATTTACGCATTTACAGAAAACAATATATTGATTTAAATTTTCTAAGACATGTTTTGTGACTGAAAGGGAATATGTGAGGGAGTGACAACGACCATGAATATTTAGTGATTCACACCTGAGAGACAAAAGATCAATTTTTCACTTCCTGAGTGAACGCTGGCGCTGTTAGCTGCCGCTGCTCCTGTGATGAAATTTTATTTTAATTGTTTTTATTAAGAATTGTTTTTATTAAGAATTTGTTTTAATCTGTGCCCAAGTTATTTGACTCTGCAATTTTACTATAGCCAACGAGTATATCTTAGCTACTCATTGTAGCGATTTTCTTGCCTCTGTTGCTCCTGGTTGATGGTGTGTGTACCTGTTGATTGTCTGCACCCCTAATACGGAAGCGCCTCCAGCTTGGAAATAACAATCATGAAGATCGCCGACTTACTTGGCCGGATCATTTGCCTGTGGGCTATGAAGATCGCCATTTGTTCTGCCTTATTCCATCCCGCGGGGTCGATGCTTCAGTACTCAGCGGAGGAACTTCTCCAACTTCGGCTGCGTTTCACTGATCCTCCATCAACACTACGCTTTCATCCAGATATCACCAGCCAGTACCGTCGGAAATATGTTCACCGTGGATCCCGTCGATCTTACAGCACTAATGATTCGTGTAAAATACGGTCATTTTGGTCACAGTAACCTCGTCCAACACGGAGGTCGGCGCGGATTGTTGACCACAGCGTCCTCTCCAATCTTAAAAGATCGTCAGGTATCGATTCCAGTAAAAACAACCTGTCATTTGGATTGCTTAACATCCGCTCGCTCTCTGGTAAAGGACCTTTATTACATGACGTGTTGTCTGACCGTAAGTTGGATTTTTTCTGTTTAACTGAAACCTGGCAGAAACACGGTGACTACTTTCATTTGAATGAGTCTGTTCCTCCAGGTTATACTTTTATTTGTAAATCCCGCGCTACCGGCCGGGGTGGGGGTCTTGCGATTCTCTATAAGGATAAGTGGAAAGTATCACAATTGACTGTGCCCACATATTCCTCTTTTGAATGCATTGCCATAAAGATAAACGGGGCAACACCAACTATTCTCATTACTGTTTATCACCCCCCTAAAAATAACTCAAGTTTTTTATCTGAACTTTCTGAGCTTTTAACCGATCTGTGTGCCATGTCTTCCAATGTAATCATGTTGGGTGATTTTAACATTCATTTGGACAATCTGAGAAATGCAAGTACATGTGATTTTTTATCTTGTTTGGAAAGTTTTGGCTTGCAGCAGTTTGTGAAATCTCCTACTCACTCTAAAGGTCATATTCTTGACCTTATCTGCTGCTCTGGTTTAGCACCATATAATTGTATTGTTTCTGACCTGTCTCTATCAGATCATTTTCTAGTCTCTTTCTGTGCTCAGTTGACAGTTTTTAAGTTAAAGACGGGCCATAGTATCACTTTTCGGAACATTGATGTCTCTAACCTTGCTGATGAACTGGCCAGTTTCTCAAACAAAGTGAACTTCTCCACTCCTGATGCTCTGATTTCCTTTTACAACAGTGGACTAACTGAGATCTTGGATGTTTTTGCTCCTGTTAAAACTCGGACTGTTTCTTTTAATGTTTCTGCTCCATGGTTTACCCCTGATCTGCGTCTACTCAAAACTAAGGGACGTAGGCTTGAACGACTATATGCTAAATCTGGCCTAATGGTACACAAAGATATGTTGAGTGATCATATGTACCACTATAAGGAAGCTCTGTCTAAAGCAAAATTAGATTATTATACTAATATAATTGGAGCCAGCGAAGGAAACTCTAGATCTCTTTTTTCTGTAGTAAAGAAGGTTTCATGTCCAGCAGACGCCATGCCTTTAAGCCTGTGTTCTACAGAACAATGTAATAATTTTATGACTTTCTTCGAGTCAAAAATTCATAAGATCCACCAGCAATTGGCTACCAGTAACTTAGATCACAATCCTCTTAGTTTCTTAGTCCCACAAATGACTATACACTCTACTTTTAATTCTTTTACCTTACCACCTACAGCAGAGATAAGGGATTATATTCAAAGATCTAAATCTTCCACTTGTCAGCTCGACCCAATGTCTACTTGCTTGGTTAAAGCCTGTTTACCGTCACTGTCCTCATTATTCACTAAAATTATTAATTCTTCACTTGATACCGGGCATGTACCGTCCTCTATGAAAACCGCTGTAATTACTCCCATTCTTAAAAAAATAGGGGCTGATCCATTGAATTTTGAAAACTATAGACCAATTTCTAACCTACCATTCATTACTAAAATATTGGAAAAGTGTGTCAAAGCTCAAATTCATGAACGCCTTTCCAAGAATGCATTATATGAACGTTTCCAATCAGGATTTCGTTCTCATCATAGTACAGAGACGGCCTTGGTTAAAATAACTAATGATTTGTTATTAGCAGCTGATTCTGGTCTTCTGACTATACTAGTCCTACTTGATCTTAGTGCTGCATTGACACTATCTCGCACAAGATACTCTTGGACAGGCTAGTATCTATAGGAGTCACAGGCACCCCCCTGTCCTGGTTTAGATCATACCTCACCGGTCGTAATCAATATGTCCAAATAAAAAATTATAAATCAAGATCACTTATAGTTACCTCTGGAGTTCCTCAGGGATCTGTCTTAGGGCCTCTTTTATTTATGATCTACTTACTTCCTCTTGGTTTTATTTTTAGGAAACACGGTATTAATTTCCATTGCTATGCTGATGACACTCAGTTATATTTATCTTCTAAACTTTCTAGTTCTTCTCCTCGACCTGTTTTGAATGAATGTTTATCTGAAATTAAAGCTTGGCTTTCAGGTAATTTCCTTAAACTAAATAGTGACAAAACCGAAGTTTTATTAGTAGGCACTAAATCAACTTTGGCTAAATCTGATTGTCCTTCTTTAGTTATTGACAGTACTGAAATCTATCCTTCTCAACAGGTCAGGAGTCTGGGTGTCATTTTGGACAGCACACTCTCCTTTGAAGCACATGTAAATAACATTACACGCGCCGCATATTTTCATTTGTGTAATATTAACTGCCTACGTCCTTCTCTCACTAAGAGCAGCACAGCAATTTTAATTCATGCGCTGGTCACTTCACGGATTGATTACTGTAATGCTCTTCTCTCTGGTCTTCCTACAAAACTTCAACGTAAACTTCAACTGGTTCAAAATGCAGCAGCTCGTGTTCTGTCCTGTCTAGGACTCCTTTATGCGAGCATATCACTCCAATTCTACAACAATTACATTGGCTTCCAGTTAAGTACCGTATTGATTTTAAAATTCTGCTTCTCACATTTAAGGCTTTACATAATTTGGCTCCTCCGTATCTCACCGATCTTTTAAACATTTATACTCCAATGGGAGCGAGAACTTTTAGTTTTGTGGCGCCTCGGTTGTGGAATTTGCTTCCCCCCAACATACGGAATTGTGACAGTCTTCAAATTTTTAAATCCCGTCTAAAAACGTATCTTTTTACTCAGGCTTACGTGTGAATTGCAGCATTCTTTTCTTTTATCTTTGATGTGTGATGGATGTAATTATGCTGTAAATTTTATAATTTTTTTATATTGTTATTATTTTATTGGTTGTTTGCTGTAAGGTGTCCTTGGGTGTTCAGAAAGGCGCCTTTAAATAAAATGCATTATTATTATTTATTATAAAAGGCCCTCCTCTAATGGCCCATCAATGAGACTGTGACTGTCAGGTAGAAACAATGAGAGATTTAGAGAATGGAGTTTTAGACTATTTGTATTTTATTTACAACACCGTATCATCAAAACATACATAATGAAGGTCAAAAGCACATTATTGACTACACTGATCTAACCATAGAGACATGAACAGAGTTCGTGTCATTCCTGAAAACTGTTTTCTGGATTCTGTTCAACAAGTGAAACAAGTAAATTATACCTGATATTTAAGTGATTGCTGCTTCTTTCCATGGATTTAAGAAACAAAACTCATCATCAGTAGTCCAGAAAATTGTTTTACAAAAAAAAAAAAAATCAGTGTAGTTGAACATCTGATGTTGGTACAGTACTCTTCATGTAGCATTCATCTGTGGTGCAGAAATCAGATCACTAGAGAAAACAAAACAAAACAAAAAAAAACATCTGTAAGCATATTAATATCAGGAGCATCATATAAATAAATAAATAGATATGATTTTATAGTCATAAACACAAGCATGCTTTGTATGTCTTATACAATACAAAGCCATTTTATGTCTGAGAAACTAATGTATTATTATTAAGCACGTCACAAACATCTTTCGTGAACAGAATATATGACAGTAGTTTTGTCTAAACAATCTTAGACTTTCATTCAGTGTTACAGTGTAAATGCTATTACTTTTATATCACGTCATTTTTATTTTATAGAACATTAAAAACATCCTGGCGTCGTCAAACATTTCGATGCAATGAAATGAAACTTCATAACGTTTCACTCGACTACACGTGTAGTCAGGAATATCACAGTAACACAACAACTAATGTAAGTAGGCTAAAAAAAAGAAAGACTTACTCTTTCGGTGGATCTCGCCGTGCATTGCATAGCGCTCTTCCTCTGAGAAAAACATAAATCTTTCTCCTCACAGCGCGTCTTCTTCCAGTAACAAGATGCAGTAGCCAAGATAAACAATGAAGTGAAGTCTCCCGCTTTGTTTCCGTTGATGTGGGCGGTTCACCGCTTGTGCCTCCACGTGGCTGATTATAATAACAAACCAAAAGTAGCTCATGGGGGTGATCAAATTAAAAATAATTAGGTCTGACAAGAAAGACTGGACACGGGGTTGGTTTCATACAGATTACTTTAACACATGATATTTGTTTTCGATAAGACTTACTTCATTTAAAAGTAGACTTATCAGGCTTTCTATAGATATCTCTCTCATGTCTCTGTGTGGAGTATTCGCTGAGTTTTAGTTCATTTTAGTGACACATTTCTTAACAGAAAACAACGCAGCAGATTACATACCCTGTTTGTTTGCTTTATTTCACAAAACCAGTGTTGTTGTTATTATGAGTGTAGAAAAATAAAAGTGAATTCCTTACAGATTCCATTGATGTATTGCTCTTATCTGTACGATCAAAAATGACGGAGAAATTGAAGTTCTTTTTGGCGTTATCAGAAAAACGGCCACAAACCGCGCCGGCGCGTTTTTCGACCCCAGAGGGTTAATCGAGATGTTACCTGAAGGAGAATAGATGGCAGGGAGAGAGTTTTGAGAGAGGATGTTTTACCTATAGAGAGATAGCTGGCTAATACCTCTTCTACAGAAGGCATCCTCTCATAGCCGTATTCACGCATCCCCTCAATGTTAGCATAATTAGAATGCAGAAAAAGATGGATGCGTGAAGAATGCGGCATCTTCCACACCTTCCCGATCTCCGAATGAAAGGGAAGGGAAAGCCCCTTTTTTAGCTCGTCAGCGAGGTCCGCTTGCGATCCCCACAAGCTCATTTTCCTCCATGCCTCGGCAGCGGAGGGTCCTGAACCACAGGGAGCACGCAGCTGTCCCTCTCCCCTTGAAAAGACAGACAGGCGAGAATGGAGCTTTTTCATAGAAAAGAGCTCACAGTGCACGCAAGCTGCCCCCTCGAGGACATCACGTGCGCACTCCTCACTAGAGGGTGACACGGGAGTGGATTTTCAAATCTCTCCCGTCCCACTCCCACAAAAAAAATCCCATCCCATCCCAATCCCACGAAAAAACTGGGAAAAAATCCCGTCCCGTCCCAATCCCGGAAGAATGACTCCCATTCCCTCCCACTCCCGTATTATGTTTTTTTTTTTTGGCTAGAATCTGCCAGTTACAGTAAAGAATACAGTACAGATCACAGTATGCCCGTAACTTTTTTTTTTACATTAGTTGAATAAAAATGCGAAATTTTGTTTATTATTATTATTATTATTATTATTGAACTGAAAGCCATCTTAAACAAATGCACAGTGTGCATTGCGCACATATTAAATTTCACGTAAATCTTTCATGCAGACACACGTTTCCTATTTTAATTGGTCCATTTGAAAGTAGACATTTCACTCTATAGATATATTTTTCATGTCTCTAAAGCAAGTAAACACGGAGTTTCGAAGTGACGCGCTCAAGTTCACAGAGACAGGCGGCAGAAAGCTCGTCCTTTTTGCTTTAATCTGTTTACAAAAGCGCAACGTTTCCTTGTTTTTCTGAGTGCACACAAATAAACGTTGAGTCTTTACAAATTCGAAAGATGCCTATCACTCTTATCTGTATGACCAAAAATGACGGTATTTTAAGAGCAAGTGAGCGCACCGGCGCCTCTGTCATGCAGTACCGCGCTACTATTCGGCTTCCACACTCGCACTGACACTTCAATAGCGCACATTTTTCAAGGTTAACATTAGATTGAGCGGCCATGTAAACTTGCTACTACATACATCTTTCAGATGAAAAGCCATATGGTCGATGAATGATAGGTGAGCATTTGGATCGCCTGCTGTATTACCAGTCGTTAACGATCTGTCCGTCATGAACTCACTTGCTTAACCAGCCACACCAAAGCATACAGAAGGAGAGAATAAAGAGACGGGTCAACTAGAATTAAGTTCAAAATTACAATATATATATAAAAGGTATATTTGTCTGTAAAGTTGGGTTTCATAGCGTTACGATTCCCGGTCCCGCCCACTCCCGCTGACATTTTTTCCTGTCCCGTCCCAATCCCGTGATTATTAGTGATTTTGTTTCCCATCCCGCGGGATTCCCGTGGGAATCCCGTGACCCGCGGGATTCCCGAAAAAATGTCAGCCTCTACTCCTCACCCAAACAATAGATGCAAAGATTGTGCATGTCATCGGGTGTCAAATAACGAGGACAGGGATCCACGCACCTCTTAAACGTCTTACTAGTGCTTGCCATTGATGAAAGAAGTGAGAAAGAAATCTTTCTTACCAAATAATGCACACTCCAGAGTCAGTGAAGACGAAGAAAAGACCATCCTGTTCTACCAGCATCCTTTTATACTGTCGTCACACTACACAGATCACCTTCGTACTTCACCACACACCATTTACCTACAACTTCAGGACCACTTAATTCAATTATCATATCAATTTTGGGGGTGGTGAATAGGAAGTGATAATTTCTCTTTGATGTCTGTGGAAATAGGCATCTCATTTACATACAGAGGGTAGTTTGTGTGAAAGACTTGGGAGTAGTCTGCTTGCAATATTTTCTAATCTTATGGCTGTTTGTCCTTTTGTTAGGAGAATGAGACCATTTTAGCAGACACACTGAGACCTTTCAAATGACACCGAACACCAATTCTTGTAAACACTGATTGAGTTAAAGGGGTCATATAATACAATTTCACCTTTTTAACTTTTGTTAGTGTGTAATGTAGCTGTGTGAGCATAAACAAAATCTGCAAAGTTATGAAGCTCAAAGTTCAATGCAAATACAGAAACTGTCTTTTACAGAATTAGCATAGCATCACCTACAGAGAACGGCTGATAAGAGACTACAACAAAATAATTCCGGGTTGATGACATCATATACCCAGATAACCCCGCCCCTGGAAATATGCAACGAAGGGTGCCATAATGCTGTGATGCTTTGGAAAAGAGGAAGAAGACTAGGGGTGCACGCAAAACTCTATTCATATGCTGTATGAATCGCGATTCTGTTTTCTAACCATTGTTTCACAAGTGTCAAAATCAGTGTTCTAAAGCAGCAGTTCTCAATCCTGTTCCTCTCATCCCCTGCTCTGCACACGCTCTGCTCTGCATCTCTCTCTCAGATCAGCTCAGCTGCTCCAACAGTGAACTGTTCCACTTATACACTTATTTTCACATAGCTATGACAAGCATTAAACATGGACGTGCATGCAGTTGGCATTCTGTATTTAAACTTTAGCAATAGCATAATAACAGCGCATCTAAAAGTATGAGGCAACAACAAACAAAAAACATAGGCTTACCATTACAATTAAGTTCTGCAAAATCCGCTCCACTAATATCCTCTGCGTCTCTTTCGGTCTCAAATTGATAAGCAATATTATCTACATGCCGCTGATGAGGGGTGGGACACAACACACTGAAGGATAACCAATCAACACACCGAACCAGCTAACCAATCAGAGGCCATTGCGAACTTCTGAGGGAGGGCCTTCACAGAAACAGGAAATCCACTGGCCGTTTTTATGATAGCTGAAAAGCAGTGTAAAATAAAGGTTAACTATTTTTAAAATAATGTGATTTTTTTTAAAAAACGAAGCATGAAGACTTGCTTTGCATCCCATAAACACAATCAAGCCTTCGAAAAGATCTATTAGACCACCCCTTTAAATAATTCTTGGTCATTTCTGTAGTGTCCTAAGTTCAAAAGGAAAGGAGGGGGATTAAGGGGGAAAATGCTGAAGGAAGTGGATATGGGGAATCCACTACCAGGTGTGATCTTTCTGTCTCTCTCGGTGGGCTGTGTTCTTTGCATGAGGAAGTTAGGTTTGTGAGACCGAGTCCTGATGTTGATTCTCGTAGGTGTTCTCAGACTGTGGTCCCCCCTATAGCCTTACGAGCCTATATCATCCTGTAGGTTAATAATTAAAAATGAAAATGTGAACAAAAATAAATGCAATGAAGTGTTATTATAATTAAAATATAAAATATCAAAATGACGATGTCACACCCCTGTGGACTGTTTTGTTGGTTTGTTGCATTGTTCAGGAGACATACTTTCTCAGTTTAAATCTAGATTAAAGACCCATTTCCTTAACCTAGCCTACACATAACACACTCACGTTTCTATAATTCAAATCTGTTAAAAAATGTAAAAATAATTGTTTTGACTTTACATAGAAAAAACACACCCCAACATATATGCAATAATAGCAAAATTATTACACAATATGTACCCTGGTGAAAAAAACTGCATATGCTGGTAGGTATGTTTTGATGCAGGTTTAAGCTGGTCCTTGACCAGCAACATGACCAGCATAAACCAGCAAAAGACCAGCTTAAACCAGCATCAAAACATACCTACACTGCAAAAAGCCCAGAGTTAAATTAACTCTCCTGTGAGTTTATTTGGCTCCACACTCAAGAGTGTTAAAAGTTACACTGAAGAGTGTCAAATTAACACTGAAACAGAGTTAAAGTTAATGAGATAATTAGTAATTAATGAAGTGATGATTGATCATTATTGAAGACACCTGATGTTAATAAGAAGAATCACCAAAGGAGAAAATCACAATTTTTAATCAACCATTATAGTGGTCAGTGTTTGCATTAGTTGGGCTCTTGACACTTACACTTTTAACTTTAGATTTTGTTTGGCTGCTGTAACAGAGTTAAAAGGCATTACTTTGGTGTCCTTGATTATGTTTTGGCATAGTCTTCATGTAGTGACCTGTATGACTTTTCTTTACTGATTGCATCAACTCTGTGAACAACATAATATCAATAATCAGACATGTTTTTAAAACCTATTTTGCTCAAAAAAAAGAGAATTGGATTAAATAAAACACACAGACCTGAAGAATCAGCGTGAGAATCACAGCAACGGTGATCATCAAAAAAGCGTGTTGTAGCCAAATAGTTGATCTGTTTATCTGAATGTACCGTTTGTCACCGTTGTTGCGATTCATACGCTGATTCTTGATGTCTGTGTGTGCCTCAACAAAACACTTTTCAGATGATTTTGGATCACAACAGCTTGTAAGAAATCTAATATATATAAACATTCAAGATAATCATTAAAGGAAACATAACTCAGATATTAAACTTTTAAGGATTTAAATGACTCAGATCAAATAACGATTATGTTAAAACATAATCATCACCAGATGGTGACTTGTGCTCTTGGTTTGTTTGTCTGTTTTAACTCTGTTACAGCAGCCAAACAAAATCTAATGTTAAAAGTGTAAGGGTCAAGAGCCCAACTAATGCAAACACTGACCACTATAATGGTTGCTAATCTTATCTCGGTTATCACCAGTAAAGTATGGAGTGCCACAAGGATCTGTCCTAGGTCGTCTGCTATTTTCAATATACATGCTGCCCCTTGGCAATATTATTAGAAAATACGGTTTCAACCCAGTCTCACGGTAGTTTGTAACATGGTTATGAAATTGTAATCTATGAATTTGTGTTTATGGATTTGTATTCATTTTTTGTGTCACTCAGCATGACTGTCAATAGAATGTATTTTAATAGAGATCGGTGCAGGGCACCCCTTCCACGTTTAAACCTTCACAATTGCAAAACTATATTTATTATTTTGGAGCACATAACACCACTCCTACCCTAAACCTACCCACTTCTCAACACACTTTTTACCTTGTCAAAATCAGCTCTAAAAAAAATCAAAATCTGAAATCTGGCTTTTGATATCCACTTACCTGCAGAATTTAGCTCTAACCCTAATCAAACACACCTGGGGCCTGTTTCAGTAAGGAGGTTCAACCATCTCTGAGTTGATTTACCATGAGATGGGAAGTTTTTGAGTTGTTTTTGGTTTCAAAACAACTGATGATGAACATGAAAGTGAATTCAAACATCTCCCATGGCCTGCACAGTCACCAGGAACCTCATCTATAAAACACTCCATAGATTTCATCCTAGAAGTGTACGTACAAAAGTTAGATTCTGTGTACGCCAGAACCTGCACAAAAATCCTTTTAAAAATCCCAGTCAGGGAAAGATGTGTGTACGTGCATCTTGTGCAGATGCAACAGTTATAAATAAGGCCCCAGATCTGAATACTATTGAGCCACTCTGTGTTGTTTTGGAGGAGCGAGTCAGGAAAGTTTTTCTACACCAGCATCACGCAGTGACCTGGCCACTGTTCTGCAAGAGGGGAATGGCTCAGAATCCCTCTGGCTACTGTGCAGGACTTTTATTTGTCATTCCCAAGACAAAATGATGCTGTATTGGCTGCAAAAGGAGGCCCAACACCATACTATATGTAGTCTAATACTAGATGTTTCAGTTTCAGTGTCCAACATCTGCATATCTTTGATTTGTAAAATGTCCCATGACTGAAAATGCTTTTTTACACCAGAACCCCCACGGGGTAAATTTTACCCGTACCTGTTATTTAAATGTACATAACATATTTTCAATAAAACACTCAACTCTCCCAGTCATTGACTTTTACTAAAATTGTGTGATTTAAAATCCCCTGATGTTAAAAAGTGTTTAAATAACACCAGATCGAAAAATGGGGCATTTATACCTAAAAGCGCCAACACGGCTTTTAGGCATTTATACTTATGCAGTGTGGTGAATTATTATTACACATTATTGTCTGTGGGCTATTTTCGTCATTTATATAACATGAATGGCCTTAATATATTGATTAATAACAATGAATTATATTAGTTTAGCTTATATTGACTGTTATGAAAACTGACTGTAGCCTGCATAAAAAGCCTTGAACATAAAACAGGACAAAATATAGTTGATGACTAGAATAATTTTTTTTATGACTGTAGACATTTCTTTATGAAGACAGTTGCATAATACAGTGAAATAAATGTTTTTAGTCATATTAAAACACTACTCATGTGCATGGGTAAAATTTACCCACATGGTGGTTTTAGGTATACAGTAACCCCTGGCGGGTCTAGTTTAAAGCAGGCCATTCACTGGAGACTTATTTAAATGTTGTGCGGGAAAAACAGATAATGTGAAATCTGTAAATTATTGAAATAATATTCATTTTCATGATATACCACAGCAAGAAAAGTGGCAGCAGCTAAAAATGGAATATAAAAACACATTTCAATCAAGGTAAAGGTTTAAGCATTAAAGGTTTATATAGGCTACATTATTTTACAAACATTTGACATCAAATATCATTGACAAGGTAAAAAAGGGTGTTGTTTTACACTACCATTGAGAATTTTTAACCAAAGTATATTATCGACTTTTCAGTGAGACCCTAAAGAATCATATCAACTTGTGAAAATGGGCATCCGATGACCCCTTTAAAGTAATGAAATTAACTTCTGACCTGTTGCTTTTGTGTTTGTAGGGGGAAAAAAACAAGGAAAGATAAATAACAAATAAATTCTAAATAATTTATTGAAAAGCTGTGGTGGTGGTTACGGCATAAATCTCGCACTACCCCTCCATCTGGCATCTGTCCATTCCATACAGTAATGCAAATCATTTTCAGAAGGTTCGACGAGGGGAATGTGTCATTAATGCATCCAATCAATCACACTGGAAATCCTGAAGGAAATCCTGAAACTCAATTCAGAGGTTGCAGCAAGACTTTATCAAGTGAACATTGTGGCAATGCAAAAAGCTCTGCACCACAACATCGTTTAGTTTTTTTTTCACTTTCACTTTGTGTGTTTTGGGATGGAGTGTTTCAATTAACAGTGGAAGGAAGTAATATATAGGTAAGTCGTAACTGAGAGAGAGAGACTGCATCATCAGTAAGGTTTGCAGTAGTGACGGCTGCTTGTCCAACTGCTGCTTCCTGTGAGCAATGACTGGTGCGTCGCCGAGTCTCACTTGACTTCAAGATCGTCGGGTTTTAGTGAAGCTGTTCTCAAGACAAGTGATGGCTGTTTATCCCACCTGTCCTGGTGTCTGACAACAACCATAACAATCTCCAGATTCTTTCATGTCTTAAAACTGAGTCAGTACCTGTACACCGCCATCACACACACTCATTCACTCACGCCCACACTCGCATAACACTCACTCCCGCACATTCAATGTGCTTATTGTATTTCATGATTGTTCAATAATTATTTTGCTTTGTGATCTTTTGATTTGTTTGATGTTATTGACTTTGAACTATGAAATTAACAATGTTTATTCCATGTTTCCCTTTTCTCCTTTTTTCCATCTTCTTTTAAAACATATTAATAGACTGAGCCTTATAGTCAAAATATCATGACATCACTAGCCAATCTTCCCAGACCTCCTCAGACTAAACTAGTTCCTTCAGACGTTTGTGATGTTTGAATACTAAGATTCTGCCTGCAGACCAGCACACACAGGAGAGGATCTGAAATCAATCTCACACTCAGAAAATAAGGAATAAACAAAACAGAAAGCTGTAACATTGATGTCAGATAAAGCACCAGCACCAGCAGAGTGTATATGAAAACAACCAAAATATGATAATCTAGTTTCCTGGATGTGTCAGAGTGACAATCAGCAGAACATGAAGCTCCACAAGGTAATGTCCATGTGAACACTGATGCAATGAACACGAGAGGAATAAAAAGAATAGGATTCACAGCAATAGCATAAAAACAAACACAGAGAAGCAGAAGTATGTATAAAATTATAAAACATGGTAAAGAGAAACATGCAGTATACAGTGGATCTTTCACTGAGACAATTCCCTCTAGTGCCACTAGCTGGTTTAGGAGGAAACCACAGGCTCTTGATGACCACCATAAAGATGACAAAACCCACCATGTCCAATCCTTAAAGGAGGGGATCTCATCGAGGAGATATTTTAAAAGTATGTAGGGACTCAAGAAAAGCTCAACAAAAATGGTGCTCAATAGAAACAATCATAGGGGCTTGTATTACTACAATAGTAGTAAATATATTTACTACAATGGCAAAATGTCTTGAATCACTTTTATGCTTTTCTAAGGTCAAAAGGTCTTATGTGGGAAATATTTCTTTATGGGGGCCTTAGGGGCAAAAAGATCTTCAGGAAATACACTGTATGTTAATGTTGTTTTTAATCCTTTCCCCAACTGAAGAGTTTAAGAGAGAGTTAGAGATCATTATTCAGAGGCTTAACAGGTTCTTTGTATGGCAGTGGTGCTATATAGCACCTTAACGACCCCAAAGAACCACTGAAGAACCGCTGAAGAACCAGACAGGGGCTTGACCGGTTCTTTATACACTAACGGTGCTATATAGCACCACAGTCACACCAAAGAACCGCTGAAGCACCATTTTTTTTCTGTGTGTAGTCTCACTCCACTGTTTGGTCGTTGATCCTTGGTAAGTACATCTTTCACTTTTATTTCACAGCCACACGATATGCCTGTGAATGACTGTAGTAATTTAATAAGTAAGGGATAATGTGCAGAACACCAGTCATTATATTGAAAATAACTCCCTACAAGCTGAACAGGTCTTGCTTCATCCTAAAGGGACTTGTTTCCCAATAATGACCGGCATTTTGGGCATAAATCTATGTTTTTCCAATTTGATTTTTAGGCTCTTCTGTTATATTGTGATGGTGAGACTGTAGAAGGACCCAAAAAGAAGACCCAAGACGATGAGAATGTTCCAGTGGACAATGGTGGTGGTGGTGCTGCTTTTACCTCATGCCGCTTTTTGGCTGTCCAGTCAAACAGCCTGTTAAGCCTAAACACAATCCTCACCCCCCACACACACTCCTTTTTTTCCACTTTTCATCTGCTTGCATCCCTGTAGTTTCCATTAAATGTATATTAAATAAAATTTTTGCAAAACATTGAGATATTTCTGTCACTTTCATACATATATGCATACACACAGAAAAAAAATGGTGCTTCAGTGGTTCTTCAGCGGTTCTTTGGTGTGATTGTGGTGCTATATAGCACCGTTAGTGTATAAAGAACCGGTCAAGCCCCTGTCTGGTTCTTCAGCGGTTCTTTGGGGTCGTTAAGGTGCTATATAGCACCGTTATGTATAAAGAACCGTCAAGCCCCTGTCTGGTTCTTCAGCGGTTCTTTGGTGTGATTGTGGTGCTATATAGCACCGTTAGTGTATAAAGAACCGGTCAAGCCCCTGTCTGGTTCTTCAGCGGTTCTTCAGTGGTTCTTTGGGGTCGTTAAGGTGCTATATAGCACCACTGCCATACAAAGAACCTGTTAAGCCTCTGAATAAGGATCTCTAACTCTCTCTTAAACTCTTCAGTTGGGGAAAGGATTAAAAACAACATTAACATACAGTGTATTTCCTGAAGATCTTTTTGCCCCTAAGGCCCCCATAAGGAAATATTTCCCACATAAGACCTTTTGATTCAAGACATTTTGCCATTGTAAATATATTTACTACTATTGTAGTAATACAAGCCCCTATGATTGTTTCTATTGAGCACCATTTTTGATGAAGTAATAAAATGCTATACACAGCAAAATCCCCAGTGTTAATTTAACACTCTGAGTGTGGACACACATAAACACTGAAGCAGTGTTAAAGGTAATGAGATAATTAGGTGATTAACGAAGTGATGATTAATCATTATTGAAGACACCTGATGTTAATAAGCAGAATCACCAAAGGAGAAAACCAAAAAATTTAAGCAACCATTATAGTGGTCAGTGTTTGCATTAGTTGGGCTCTTGACCCTTAAATCATCAATATTAGGTTTTGTTTGGCTGCAATTACTGAGTTATAACAGCCAGACTAGCCAAGAGCAAAAGTCAATAAGACGGCATTGACTGTGCTTGACTTAATCATCATATAGTGACTTGAGTATTTGACATAGAATTTCCTTAGAGATTACAAAAAAAAACTGTGAACAAAAGATCAATCAGTTTTGCCATAATCAGACAGATGAAAAAAAGTTTATTTTAATTTAGACACACAGACATGAAGAATCAGTGTGAGAATCACAACAACGGTGACCATCAAAAAGCGTGTTGTAGCCAATCAGAACTCATCCATGACTCCCATCATGCATTGCGGCATGAATAAATTATGAGAGTTCAGAGTTGATCTGTTTATCTGAATATGCCGTTTGTCACCATTGTTGAGATTCATGGGCTGGTTCTTGATGTCTATGTGTGCCTAGGTGAAATATCTTTTTTTTTTTTTAACAGGTTGTAAGAAAAAAACTTTCCAAAATACAGCAGCCAAACAAATTCTAGTATTAAAGATTTAAGGGTCAAGAGCCCAACTAATGCAAACATTGACCACTATAATGGTTGCTTAAAAATTTTGGTTTTCTCCTTTGGTGATTCTGCTTATTAACATCAGGTGTCTTCAATAATGATCAATCATCACTTTGTTAATCACCTAATTATCTCATTAACTGTGTATGGTACATCTGATGGTTCTACATAGAACCATTTGACAAAGGTGCCATATAGCACCTTTTAAAATAGGTTCTATATAGCACTAAAAGTGGTTCCCCTATGATTACGAGCCAAAGAACCACTTTTAGTGCTATATAGCACCATTTGTTTTTAGAGTGTAGGTCTCGTTTATGTGAAAGTAGGCAAAACTGTACAAAATTGCACAAAATCACTTGTGGTGTTCCTGGTCAGAAATGACCAGACTCCAAACAATTGCTTATAAATATCTTGTTATGATATATTATCACCAAATATTGGATTCAATCTTTTTGTCAACTTGTTTTCTTTCATTTAGGACTGGTTTTGAGTTTCTATTTGCATCTGATTAATCGTAGGCCTCATTTATCCGAAAGTAGGCAAAACTGTACAAAACTGCACAGTTACAAAATGGCTGGCCATTGAAAGTGAATGGGGAAGAATGAAAGTAAAAGAAACAACTAGTGTTCAGGAGCATTTTGTGCTTGCAAACATAAAGGCCTTGGACCTGTGCATGTATAGATTCATGTATACTCACGCTATCTCATACAAACTGTTGTGAGTATTATATTTATTTCATCCTACCTTGGACTGCATACAATATGCTTTTATGATAACTCTCTCTGTGATAAACCTCTCACACACTCACACGCTCAAACTGCCTTGTCTTTAGCTTAGGTTTTGAGGCTTTCATGTTCTCACAGAGTAGACGAAAGTTTACAAATAAACGCTTTAGCACAGAGAGAGCTTCAGCTTGTTGTTTTATAATATTGTCTCAGTTCGACAGTGTCAGTATGCAGGATATACAGAACTAAAATAACAGTTTTGGTTTGTTGTTCCATGAAATGTTATAATGCAAATAATCTTAATGTGTTCTTTTTTTGTGTGTCACGATGGTCAGATTTAACAGGAACAGCACAAGTGTTACTTTGTGCCCCTTTTCAGAACATAAAATCATTTCAAAATAAAGATCCTGCTTTTTATGCTCTTCCCATTCACTTTCAATGACTGGCCATTTTTGATGAGTGTGACTTTGTGCAATTTTGTAGAAAATAAAAGCATTTAAAAGCAAACATCCTGATTAAACACTGAAGCACACTAGTGTGAGAAATAGTGCAAATTTTCATAATTTTTTCTCTCATATTGTGAAAATTATTCACAAAAAATGCTTTTTTCACTCAAAAAATTAGGTGCCTACTTTCAGAAAAATGAGGCCTACGATTAATCCGATGCAAATAGAAACACGAAACCAGTCCTAAATGAAAGAAAACAAGTTGACGAAAAGAATGAATCCAATATTTGGTGATAATATAGCATAATGACAGATTTATAAGCAGTTGTTTGGAGTCCGGTCATTTTTGACCGGGAACACCACAAGTGTGACTTTTTGCAATTTTGTACAAAATAAAAGCATTTAAAAGCAAACTTCCTGATTAAACATTCAAGCATATTAGTGTGAGAAACCATGCACTTTTTTTATAATTTTTTATTTCATATTGTGAAAATTACTCATAAAAAATGATTTTTTCACTCAAAAAACGAGGTAACTTCTCTCAGAAAAATGAGGCCTACGATTAATCAGATGCAAATAGAAACACGAAACCAGTCCTAAATGAAAGAAAACAAGTTGACGAAAAGTTTGAATCCAATATTTGGTGATAATATAGCATATTTACAGATTTATAAGCAGCTGTTTGGAGTCCGGTCATTTTTGACCGGGAACACCACAAGTGTGACTTTTTGCAATTTCGTACAAAATAAAAGCATTTAAAAGCAAACTTTCTGATTAAACATTCAAGCATATTAGTGTGAGAAACCATGCAATTTTTTATAATTTTTTATTTCATATTGTGAAAATTACTCATAAAAAAAGATTTTTTCACTCAAAAAATGAGGGACCTTCTCTCAGAAAAATGAGGCCTACGATTAATCAGATGCAAATAGAAACACAAAACTAGTCTTAAATTAAAGAAAACAAGTTGACAAAAAGAATGAATCTAATCTTTAGTGATAGTATAGCATAATGAGAGATTTATGAGCAGTTGTTTGGAGTCCGGTCATTTTTGACCGGGAACACCACAAGTGTGACTAAGTGAAATAAAAGCCACAAAAAATTACGAAAATCCGAAAAAAAATTCTGAGATGTACTTCTAACCTGTGTGAACAAAGTCAGTAAGTTTGAGTCCAATGCGATAATGTTAACTATTATTTCCGGGAAAAAGAAAATCTTTTTCGGGTCAATTTGACCCGAACACAACCAGAGGGTTAAAGGGTTACTCCACCCCAAAATGAAAATTTTGTCATTAATCACTTACCCCCATGTTGTTCCAAACCTGTAAAAGCTTAGTTCGTCTTCAGAACACAAATTAAGATATTTTTGATGCATTCTGACAGCTTTCTGACCCTCTCATATACAGTAATGTACTTAACACAATCAAGGTCCAGAAATGTGGCAAGGAGATCCGTAAAATAACCCATGTGACATGTCTTACAAAGCTACGAGAACGTACTTTTTGTATGCAAAGAAAACAAAAATAATTAGTCTCCTCTGCATCAGTATCACCTTTATGTGTAAATAAATATAGAAGATGTATCCGTGTGGCACAGATGACACAAAACAGCATACGCCATTTGTGTTCAGGTAAAACATTCTAAAATGCGGCTATAGGGTGATGCGGAGGAGACGAATTGTTGAATAAAGTCGTTATTTTTTATTTCTTTGTGTGAATAATGACAATTTTCATTTTGGAGTGGAGTAACCTTTTAATACTGTAAAACTGCTTTGAGACACTCGACATTGTAAAAAACATTATATATAATGGTGACTTGACTATTTGACACTTGTCTCTGACATTTCACCTGATAAATGGATGTGAACTTATCCTGTTTTTTATGTTTTTGTTGTTTCATTTTTCAATTTTACAGGAGCACTTTTGTGATGCTGCAAGTGAGAATGTTGCTTGGCTGAAAACTGCAGAGAAACGCATCTTGTCATGCTGAAAACAAAAAATGAGACTATACTCTCTTCAAGGAGGTCCAAACACCATTAGCAAAGACTGTTGTTGTCATTATAAACCTTATGACATTAAGAGTACATAATATGCACCACATTAGAATGTGTATTTTGTGCCTTTGCATTGATTTGCCTTGACATTATGATGTTTTAATTGTTGCAAGAACATGTTTTTACATGTATTGAAAACACTGAATGTGAAGAAATTTTGTTGCAGGAAAATTATACGTTTCATTTTGTAAATAAATGTAAATGTGCATTGTTTTGTGTGTTTTTTCCACCTGTTGACCAGTTAATCCAACTTTGGTATTTTCATCATCCATTCTGGTGTTAATATTTTACATGTTAAGAGTTTGTTAGTAACACTGTCAGGGTATATATACGGTCGTTTTGAGCTAATTGTTTGAACGCATTCGTTTACTGGACTGAAAAGTTTAAAGGGATTCACCGGTAAGAAATTTCTGATCGTGAAAACCTGCTTCTTTTCATTTTCAAGTTTTAGCTATAAATGTACTGATTCAAATCAGTAATCAATAATACAGATTGTTTTACACTCTGCGCGCCTCCCCTAAAATGCTCTCGTGTATTAACAGGCAGAATGGAGTAGGGGGACGGCGCGGGCGCATCAGGCGCAATCATTAAACGTTTTGAAGGAAGCAGGCGCCACGGTCCTGACCGCATCATCACTGTCTTTACTGTTTGATTTTAGGGAATATTTGCATTTATTCACACGCAACTAAAGTAGCTATTCGTGTGGTGGACTGTCAGGACACTACTGAATGATGCGCATTTATAAGTAGGTATAGGCAAATCCGACTGAAAGTCTGTCGTACCCGTGTGTTTCCGCCCCAGTTCTGAGCATGTGCAGTGACTCACCAGAGAGAGTCGTTGATCTGAAGTGCCTCAGTCTCATTGAATCAACAAGTTCTTATCTAATTCATTTGATTATTTCTTAATTTAGTTTCAAATAACAAGAATGAATCACTTAACATAAGTAAATTTGTTTTATTCTTGTTAATCAGACATATTTGAATCAAGTAAGTGACTAGTTGACTTTTTTGAGTGTATCAAGCTCCTCTTTGAGTCCTACATTAGTGGCTTGCTATTTGATTTTGTGCTATTTTATTGTTCTCTGTTTAGACCTGTGGCTGCCGCGCATCATTTTCTGGCCCCGGACTGTCTGTCTGGGTTTGACTTGTGTCTACGACGTTCTCGTCTGCGCTCCCCGTCCGCTGTATTCTCCAGTCAGGAGTGCGCCTCATCGGCCGGTGACCTGCTGCTGCTTTTCTTTTTATTTGTCAGCAAGCATTCTCAAATGCCTTTTTTCCACGTATGCAATGTTTTAATAAAGTTGGATTTCATGAACCTGTATGGCATTTTTTCCTCTTTAAAGTTTCATAGCAGGTTTAATGTTAAAAAGAACAATTAATGATTAAACAGCATTTTAAAAAAATGCAAATAAAATAAATAAAAACATAAGACGCAGATCGCAGATTTATAATCTGGCATAAAAAATAAATGTTGTCGGAACGTCGTCTCGCAGTTGCTGAATGTCGTGCAACAACGTTGCTACAGCCTTTTCACGTCTTACATTTCAACGTTGCTACAACGTCGCAAGGACGTAGACTACAACGTTGCCAAAGTAAAAATAGAACGTGGCAGAGACGTTGCCACAACGTAACTGTGTTTGTTGGGAACCAAGTGTTTTGGTTGAAAAAAACTGTGGATTTCATATGGGTAGATTAGTGTTGCACGATATACCGGTGGTTAAAAAGTATCGCGATACCCTGCTTTTAAAAATGGTACGATTCCGCATTTTACTAGTACCGGAACTTTAAGAAAGCATTTTAATAACAAAGGTATTTTTGCGTGTCTGTGTTGGTGAATGGCGCAGATGCGCAGTTTTGTTTATTACACACATACACTTGATGCTTGTGGTGTTTTCAGCCTCTGCCGCCTCAATATATGAGTACATGAACACAGAACATAATCTCTAGAACTGCTCTGAGAGTCACTTCATAAGCATTTTACAGTTTCTTTTGTGGAAAACTATATAATAAAGACCCTAAAGGTGTTCACAGCAACCCGTCAAAATAAAAGTTCGGTTTAACTTGACAGCTAGAAATATATTAATATATTACTTAATGTAAAGATGATACTACTACTACTACTACTAATAATGAAATATTACTCAAACAATGTTTAAGGAATATTTACCAGAACAAATTATTTACCAAAATATATTTAGCAGAAAATTGTAAATTCAAACAACACAGTATTTCTGAAAAAATACAAATAAAAAATAAATAGCCTATAATAAATTAATTATTTGGTCAAACCTAATTATCCTTTATAAATTCATTAAACATGCTTTTGATTATTAAAATGTAATGAAACAATTAAAATAGAATCCAGAAAATTAATGGAAAACAAAGATTCACAAACAAAACTGAATTTGAGGAAAATAATAAAACATATTACTTTAAATCAAACGTTTATTTATTTATTTATTTTACTTTTAATAAATTGCTGTTCAATTTTGCAAGTTTCATGATTTCAGGTAATTAGACATGCTTTTTGATATATATTTTTAATGTAACCATTAAAATCTAAAACCATTTGAGTCTAGAAAAATTAAAATGGAATTTAGGAAAAAATAAAACAGATTTTATATGGCCATGTTTATTTCATTTGTGTCTTTGTTTTATTGTAGTTGGCCTTTAGTTTGTTACTTGCATTTAGGTTCTTATTATTAATAACTGAGCTAAAATAACAAAACATGATTACTGTATGTCATGATATAAATTCCAAGAAAAAATTTTTTGTCATTGCAGGAATCTGATTGTGTCTCAGCAAAGAATTATGCAGAACGCAGGGGTGATGCTCATAGGGTGGCTGAAAATGAGTCCAAGAGGCAGCTTGTGATGGATCACATCCAAATGTTTACAAGGGGAGCACCTGGCTGGAAATACCTACCCAGTGACCACAGCTTGAAGAGAATGCACAAGTTATTCGACCTGCAAAATCATGATGTAGTCAGCTACTCTGTCATAAAGCCGCTACAACCACTGCCACATTAAGACTCAAAACTGCTGCCACCAGAGGTCTGTTGGCTAGTTGTTGTACCGCTGGACTGAATTGTAACGTGTACTTTTGCCGTAGGGCCTGAGACGAGAACGAAAAAGTTGAATACAGCAAAGTCTAGATCAGGATAACAGAGAAGAGTTCAACAACAGTATTAAAACATACACATTCAACACACATTCTGATAATCAAGGCTAGAATATAGTCATCAAAATGTTCTCCTACATTAAATCATAAACAAACAAAAATCAATAAACAATATAACCCTGTAACTGATGTTCACATGACGATAATCCAGTTCATCATCACATACTCTCTGTATTGCACTCCGTTTTTCGACAGCACTTCAACCTTGGATTTGGGCATCCTGCCACAGATGCTTGTTCTATATGTGCCAGGTTTTAACAGAGTTAACCACTCCACCTGTCTTGTCATACTATGATTAAAAAGCCAGTCCCAATAACTGTGATGCCTCATGTTTTGGACTTGGTGCTGCATGTATGCAGGATGGTAGACCGGTTGTGTGTCGTACCGAGCTGCTTGCTGTTGTATTTGCCTGTACCAAATTTAGGGAATATGTGTATGGGAAATCTACAATCCTCAAAACAGACCACCAGTCCTTGGGGACCAGTGTTGGCAGTAACGCATTACAAAAGTAATAATATTACAGTAATATATTACATATTATATTACAATCTGAGTAACGCAAGTTACAACAACATATTTTAATTTAAAATGAAGTAGTGAATTTACCAACAACTCAAAACAGCACCAGAGAAAAAATCCGCGTGTAAAATTTTATTCATTTGATTAGAGAAAAGAATAAGAATGCGTATCTATGTGCGACACCAAACTCTCAACAAGGAAAAAAAGCACAGATAACTCCTGGAAACAAATTGATGTTGATACTGTTGATGGTTATGTGGAAAACACAAACCATATTAAACATAGATAATATTTGTATGTAATACATATTACAACATGCTTTATAAAATTCAGAGTGTGGCCATCATCACACTCTAAATTTGATAGCAGGATATGAAAACTGCGTAATTTGTGCATTTAACTACAAGACAATTATCCTGAGAATTTTGTCCCTCATTTGTACAAGTTAATCAATGGCAGTATACAGCCTTGTGGAGATCCAATACAATAGATGTACAAAGTGTTTTCCACTAAGACAGTTCTTTCCGTATTTTGTCATCACACGTTCCCTGACATCACATGATACTTTAGATGGTTTGAACACATTTTAAAACCTCCTGATGCACACAAATGTAGATTTTGCCAATATGTTTGTGTAATTTTTTTAAGATTTTGTGTAAAGGGCACAGTCATCCTGTTGTTAGCCACGCTGCATTTGGAGCGGTTAAGCCGGCTTTACACTACAGGATTTTTTAAATCCTAACCGATTATGAAATCTGGTTGCAGCGCACACATAAGGAGAATCGTTGCAGATTATCTTCCCCCACATCTTAAACATGCACACACTACAAGATTTGAAAATTGTGGCGCATCACACACTACAAAATATTATTAAGATTATCATGACGGAGGGAGCGGCTCACGTGATCTTACACAACAGATCGTTATTTCAGCAACTAATGTTTACAAATGCTTTTATTATTATTATTATTATTATTATTCATTTTGTTTTTTTGAATGTCTTATAATTTAAAAAAACAATAAAATAAAATAAATGTTTACAAATGTTAGTTAATTTATATGCTTTAACTGTTTTATATCTATAGATTTTACTTTAGGCAGGTCGTGATTTGAGAAGCCAAAACTGATTAAACATAGTCTATGATCAACTCACTGTCTGCCGCTGACCGCTTGGTCATTAATTCAAAAAACAAAAACTTATATTTAACGAACAAAAAAATGCTCCAAACGTTTTTCTAAATTAACTTAATAAAAAAACGAAACGAAATATAATCACTTTGCCATTACATACAAAACTGAACTATTTTAATTGCTAAAACAGTAGTATAAGCTATTTTAAAAGAAGGGGGAAAAAGATGGGCTCGGGTCGGACTCGGGCCGCATGGAGCATTGCTTTCCTTGCTCCATGCGGTTGTGGTATGTTTTCAACATTATACAGACAGTGTTACTACAAAAACGTAAGAAGCCGTTTCCTCCATCTCCACTATCCGCAGCTGTTTTGCGGTCGCGCATTGGCTGTTGTGAAAGTACTGACGTAATCATAGCCGTGATCATCCTGATTTAAAATCCTGGATATCAAACATGTTTGATATGATCGGGGCGGCCCCGATTTGTGTGAGAGCAGATCGGGAGGTGTAAGATTCGATCTGTGAACGTCTCACATTACCAGATAATCCGTGCCGAACATCGGGACCGATCGAGGTGCTCGACAAGATTTTTGCTCCGATTCTCGGGAGGGGAAAATCGGGGCAAAATCGGGCTAAAAATCCTGTAGTGTGTAGCCGGCTTTAGCCATGCCCAGGCCCGGTTGTACAGCGGTACTAGACCAGGGGTGCCCAACCCTGTTCCTGGAGATCGACCTTTCTGCAGAGTTTAGATACAAGCCTAATCAAACACACCTGTCTGTAATTATCAAGTGCTCCTTCAGATCCTAATGAGCTGGTTCAGGTGTGTTTGGTCAGGTTTGGAGCTGAACTCTGCAGGAAGGTCGATCTCCAGGACCAGGGGCCCGTTCTTCGTACGTCGCTAACTCAGTTAGCTGGATTTGACTGTTGACGATTTGGCATGATCTTGGATTGTTTGGTTCTTCGATGCTCATCCTGGACTTGCTGTCATAGCAACAGGTCCATAAACTTGAACCTGCTCAAGAGCAGGCTTATTTCATGTAAACAGGATTAGACTGCACCTAAGCAAATTGCATTTAAGCAATACTTAAAATCTGTCCCAACCACTACTACTTTATTACAAGAGTACTATTGATCCAGGGACAATAATTGTAAATAATAATCATTAAAAAATTTATTTGAAAATAATATAATAATGTTGTATAGTCTATAATAGACACAGCCAGGTTTACTCATTAAAAGATTTATTCGTCATAAAATAATTACTTTATAAATGTATTAGAATCTTATACACACTATACAGATCATGTAGAGTCGTGCATTAATTTGAGTGATGACAGTTATTATGGGAGTGGCTTTATGGATTACATGAGATACAGATAACGTGAGATCTTGACCCTTAAGAAACTTTAATTAATGCTGTCACGTAACAAATTTGTTTCAAATATAAAATTAAATGAATTGCTAATTATGACATTGAAATAAAAAATGTACAGTCTGTACAAATATTAGAAATTGTGAATGTAAAAAAATACAATAAAAATAGTGCACATTTCATTGATGTATTATAACATTATGTAGTTTTGTTCGCTTGGCTGTTTCCTTATAAAAGTCCAGACATTTTTCATGTTTTTTTCAGGTGTGTTTTTTAATCATATGATGGCATTACGTTGATGTTTTGCCGCCAGCCAATCGCTGCATTGCTGATCATGGTTTTGAGTATCGATACATAGCCCAGAACCGAACCGAATTAGCCAAATCATGATTAGCGCGATGATATCATCTTGGATGTGTCATTTGATCTCGGATGTAATAAGCGACATACGAAGAACGGGCCCCAGGGTTGAGCACCCCTGTACTAGACGGTGCTAAATACCCTCAAACAAAGGCAAAAGCAATTGAAGATCTGGCAAACTATGCAACATGTTTTTGCAACGTTGAGTAATGTAGCCAATCACAGACATATCTGCTGATTTCATGAATGCAATGGCCAATGAGAAACGTTTGTCAGAATTCACCCACCTCTGAAAGCGCCAGATTATTTTTTTAAGTGCAGTTTTGCACGCTCGTGAATCATCTCATGACTAACTAAGCGCAGACGCGATGTAAATAAGACATTCATTGTGTAGTTTAGAGAGCGTTATAGATTGTAACAGAACTTTGTGAGATCGTGATGAACTGAGATGAGTGACGCTTTTAAGTGATAATAAAGGGAGCAAGCTTTGCACACTTTCTAGGCCAGGCAAAAAAAAATTTGAAGCATTTTTTGTTTGTTTATTTGTTTGTTAAATAAGCTTTTGTTTTTTAAAGTAAGGACAAAGCATCCAGTGGAAGACTGATCATAGTCTGTTTGATCAATTTTGTCTTTTCAAATCATCACGACTTGCCTAAAATAAAATCTATAGATATACATAACAGTTCAAGTATAAAACAATGTTGGTTTAAACGTTAGACCTAGATAAATGTGTGCTATTAGGCGCACATACAATAATTTGTGCAGAGAGCTAAAGCCGTTTTGCAGGACATGGAGGCGCCAGCGTGATCCCTTGCTTTTTTTTGTCAGGGGAAACAATTTAAAATATTCCATCATTTTTGTTGATAAAGGTAAGAATAATGCATCATTTGGAACTGTAAAGGGTCTACTTTTGTTTGTGTGCACCCAAAATATCAACAAAACGTTGCAAACGGTGCTTCTATAAACTAAAGGACACAAACATGATGCGCTTTCTGTCGTCTCAACAGGAGCGCTTCACAAAAATTAACCAAAACTCAGCGAATCCATACCTCACAGGCATGATGCATATAACTATAGAAAGCTTTACATTATAACTTAATGTAAACCTCTGGGGCTCATTTCTGTCCTCCCTTGTGATATTCTGCTACTCCTTCTCCTTGCAGCAACCACAATCTCCAGACGTGCAAAGTACCGGACAGTATTATTATAATCTACCTTTCTTCTCCCTTATCCTTTTATGTCTACCTTTTATTGCTGCTTTACTCACCTGTTTGTTTGTTCATTCCCTGCTGTAGATAAACCAACTAACCATCACCTTTCTGAGTCATATTGTTACAGTTACCAAATAAAGTCATATACACCAAAAATTACTTGAGGGTGAGTGAATCATGGGGTAATTATTTTTAAGCGTTTGGTTGCTTCAACATAAGTTTAATGTTTATTGCTGTGTTCACTTGTTTGTTACATTTATTGTCTTTGCAGACTTACATGAAGTCTAAGACTACAATAAAAATAAGCAGAAGCCTAAAACAGGCCTAAAGCCTGGTCCGCGTCTGAACTTGAATATTTGCATTGATCTTGCATTAGGGGTGGGGGGATAGGGATGGCTGATCCTCCTGATGGTCCTTGTCCACACAACTTTTTGGTGAGATACGCCTGCCTTGTGGGGTTTTTATTAAATTTTTTTTTTTTGGTAAATTAAATTACTCCCTTGCTGGATTCTGAACCCCCCACACCCCCCACCCTTTCTAGGCTGTGAGTAGAACCCATGCAACTTGGCAACACACAACTTCCATTCATTCACTGAGCGGAAGAGGAGGCTGGTTCAGGATCTCTGTTTATACTGTGCAGCTGCTGGACATGCCATCCTTTCATGTCCCATTTGCCCCCCACAACCTGTGGTAAGTTTTATCCAGGAACCTTTTGTTGATTCAAATTCTAACCACTGCCTTAGTCAAATTTTCTGTCTCTGATAACTCTATCTGTCTCTCAGCTCTCCTTGACCAGCCGGAATCTTGGGAACCTCTGCCGCCAACTCGAGCTTCAAAAGATCGTCATCCAAAACCACTTCCAAGTTCAATCAATAGTAAACCACCTTTGTCAAAGTGACATAAGAGTCAAAGTTGGACCATTGCTGCTTCGAGTTGGAGCCTGTCATTAGGAGACCATTCATCTGCTGGTTCTTGAGCACTCCACCACAAACATCATATTGGGTCGACCTTGGTTCACTCAACATCAATCTGAAATATATTCTGGAAGACTGGAGAGATACTGAAGTGGGCCGATTAATGTTTCCCGGAATGTTTCCCAGAATGTGTCCCTGCTCTACCCTTCAACCGTCCATCACTCCATCTATTGCTACCTGTCTGCGCCATCGAAAGTCCCCTAGAGAAACAATCTGTGGACATACCCACCTGCTACGCCCCCTTCAGTGATGTGTTCTGTCCCAAAAGGGCAACCCAGCTTTCACCACATCGGCCATGGGACTGTGTGATTGACCTCATTGCAGGTAAGCCAGTGACCCATGATTGAATTTATCCCCTCTCCATACCATGGAGGGGGGGACACAAGGGAGGACAGACTCATATCTGTCCTCCCTTGTGATATTCTGCTACTTCTTCTCCTTGCAGCAACCACAATCTCCCGACGTGCAAAGTAAATCTCTTTCATCTCCCTTATCCTTCTATGTCTACCTTTTATTGCTGCTTTACTCACCTGTTTGTTTGTTCATTCCCTGCTGTAGATAAACCAACTAACCATCACCTTTCTGAGTCATACTGTTACAGTTACCAAATAAAGTCATATACACCAAAAATTACTTGAGGGTGAGTGAATCATGAGGTAATTTTTTTTAAGCGTTTGGTTGCTTCAACAAGTTTAATGTTTATTGCTGTTCACTTGTTTGTTACATTTATTGTCTTTGCAGACGTACATGAAGTCTAAGACTACAATCATCGTCAACCTTCCTATTTTAGCTTATCTACAGACTTTTTATGAACTATTTCTCCTCTCAAACCGCAGCAATGACTTGTTGGAATCTTTCAATTTATCACACACACAAACTGCTTGAATATTTGAACATGTTTGTGTAAGACATTCAATATGGTGTTTGTGTTTTGTAAATATGTACGTATTTTGAATACATGCTAAGAGAGATATCACTCCTGCTTGTTTATGTATTTATTTATTAACAGACCTCCTACACACAATATCAATTTAGATATATTGCAAATATTGTCCTTAGTTTCAAGTGTCCTTTGCCATTGTTCGGGAAGCATTTCGAGAATTACATGCATTGTTGTATCTGGAAGCTTCTTGTTTTTTTGCAAGGTCACCCAACCAGAAATCTGAACAAAAAAACTGTCCTTTGTTACATCAAACTGTATCTGGCCTTTAGCTTGTTTTCCCACATACACACCCTTTGACCTCATGTGTCCTGATATACAACAAAGAACACACAAATGAGTAGTTGTTGTAAAAAAATAAAAATAAAAACTCAACAAAAAACACAATCACAGTTACCTTTTCAAAACTACATAAAACACAAATACACTAATAAATATATGAATGGCAGAGTACAGTTCACCTCTCCCAAATGAAGCGGACAAGGAGGTGGGCTAAACTATGTCAGTGACACCTGCCTTTATTACAAATAACGCACATTTCATTCAAAATATTACTTTGAAAAAAAAAAAATATATAAACACAGACCAATAAGTTGCACTTTTTAAATTTATTTAATTGTGTGAAATTGCTAATAAAAATAGGTAATAAAAAACGATTATGATGTGGAGGTGAATTGGTTTAGTTTTGACCTCTGGTCGTGAGTGACAGCGTTGGGGGATGGGAAATCTATTGATTGTTGATTACAAAGTAAACACAGCAATGGAGAGAAAAAGGCCAAAGCTGTCAGGTGCCCAATTTATGGAAAAAAAGAAAAGACGATGAGGAGAAACGGGCAAAAGATAAAGGTATGCAACAATGTTCTCTCTGTATGATTAAGGTATTCATGTCATTATGTTAATTAGTGGTATAACATTAACTCTTAGGCTTGTTAGCCTTCTTGCTTATGATGCTTGCTATGCTTACCTTGCTAAAAAAAACACAATAAAAGCCTAATATACAAACCATCACAGGAATTCTAATGGTTTCTATTAAATAGCATTATGAACCATTCACTTTTTCCAGTGAAACTATTACAAAATTCCTTATTGTAGTGTGTTTTGGACACTTTTCCAATAGGATTTACCATCCCACCCACCAATAGAATCCATCATATACCAGCAGACACTGTTGTACTTACCATTAAAACCAATACAATTTCCATTATAACCATTAAATCCATTACATTTTCTATTATTTTTGGGCAGGGTTCTATTGTTTTTTCAGCAGTGTATACAACATGAGATCTAATTAAATTTAACCACAAAATTATGCTTTGCAACAAAACTGTTGCAAGTACAGTTATTTATTTCCATTGTTTATGTTAATGTTGGCTATAGCCAACATATTTACAGTGCAGAGCAGTGCAATGCACTAGGTACCACACTGCACTTTGAAGGGCATTCTGATTTGGACAGTAGAGAGCTTTTGCAGGAAATCAAGAACTTCCCTCACCTGCCATCAAAAACCATGAGCCTCCTTGAGCTTATCACTTTTATGCACGATAAGGATCTATCTGAGATCTACCCCAACTTTTGGACTGCTCTCAGGATTGCACTTACACTGCCAGTGACTAGCTCAAGCAGAGAGGAGCTTTTCCAAACTAAAGTTAATCAAGACATACCTGAGGTCAACCATGTCTCAGGAACGGCTCACTGGCCTTGCTGTCATAAGCATTAATCATTCAGTAGGGGAGCATATCTCATAGGATGCCATTATAGATGACTTTGCATCTAGAAAGGCCAGAAATGTCAGATTTTAGTTTCAGTTTGTGTTTTCTGTTCTGCAGTGAAATAAATAATTTAATTTTCTTTACTGTGATTTATTCTATATTTTATGTGTACAGTCGTGGCCAAAAGTTTTGAGAATGACACAAATATTAGTTTTCACAAAGTTTGCTGCTAAACTGCTTTTAGATCTTTGTTTCAGTTGTTTCTGTGATGTACTGAAATATAATTACAAGCACTTCATACGTTTCAAAGGCTTTTATCGACAATTACATGACATTTATGCAAAGAGTCAGTATTTGCAGTGTTGGCCCTTCTTTTTCAGGACCTCTGCAATTTGACTGGGCATGCTCTCAATCAACTTCTGGGCCAAATCCTGACTGATAGCAACCCATTCTTTCATAATCACTTCTTGGAGTTTGTCAGAATTAGTGGGTTTTTGTTTGTCCACCCGCCTCTTGAGGATTGACCACAAGTTCTCAATGGGATCAAGATCTGGGGAGTTTCCAGGCCATGGAGCCAAAATTTCAACGTTTTGGTCCCCGAGCCACTTAGTTATCACTTTTGCCTTATGGCACGGTGCTCCATCGTGCTGGAAAATGCATTGTTCTTCACCAAACTGTTGTTGGATTGTTGGAAGAAGTTGCTGTTGGAGGGTGTTTTGGTACCATTCTTTATTCATGGCTGTTTTTTTGGGCAAAATTGTGAGTGAGCCCACTCCCTTGGATGAGAAGCAACCCCACACATGAATGGTCTCAGGATGCTTTACTGTTGGCATGACACAGGACTGATGGTAGCGCTCACCTTTTCTTCTCCGGACAAGCCTTTTTCCAGATGCCCCAAACAATCGGAAAGAGGCTTCATTGGAGAATATGACTTTGCCCCAGTCCTCAGCAGTCCATTCGCCATACTTTTTGCAGAAGATCAATCTGTCCCTGATGTTTTTTTTGGAGAGAAGTGGCTTCTTTGCTGCCCTTCTTGACACCAGGCCATCTTCCAAAAGTCTTCGCCTCACTGTGCGTGCAGATGCGCTCACACCTGCCTGCTGCCATTCCTGAGCAAGCTCTGCACTGGTGACACTCCGATCCCGCAGCTGAATCCTCTTTAGGAGACGATCCTGGCGCTTGCTGGTCTTTCTTGGACGCCCTGAAGCCTTCTTAACAAGAATTGAACCTCTTTCCTTGAAGTTCTTGATGATCCTATAAATTGTTGATTTAGGTGCAATCTTAGTAGCCACAATATCCTTACCTGTGAAGCCATTTTTATGCAACGCAATGATGGCTGCACACGTTTCTTTGCAGGTCACCATGGTTAACAATGGAAGAACAATGATTTCAAGCATCACCCTCCTTTTAACATGTCAAGTCTGCCATTCTAACCCAATCAGCCTGACATAATGATCTCCAGCCTTGTGCTCGTCAACATTCTCACCTGAGTTAACAAGACGATTACTGAAATGATCTCAGCAGGACCTTTAATGACAGCAATGAAATGCAGTGGAAAGTTTTTTTCGGGATTAAGTTCATTTTCATGGAAAAGAAGGACTATGCAATTCATCTGATCAGTCTTCATAACATTCTGGAGTATATGCAAATTGCTATTATAAAAACTTAAGCAGCAACTTTTCCAATTTCCAATATTTATGTAATTCTCAAAACTTTTGGCCACGACTGTATATTATTCTTAATAATTTAAAATATTTGTTCTTAAATAATATTTGTTTGTACACAGTATATTTATTTAAGTTATGAGCAGTTTATTTATTTTTTTGCAAAAATTGGTCTGTTACGGGATGACGTAGTATTACTACAATACTACAATCAGTGTTGAACCGCCACTGTCCACAAGGCTGTAAACTGTCATCGATTAACTTACACAAATAAAAGATAAAGTTCCCAGGATATTTATCATGTCGTTAAATACACATATAACAGTTTTCTTATCCTTGTTATCAAGTTCAGAGTGTGTTGATAGTCACGCACTACATGAGTTTATTAATGTGGTGCAATAGAGTGGAGTTGAAAGTAAACCTCTAAAAGAGATGGTGATTCATTTTAGGAAAAATGCTTCTGAAGTGCAGCCTGTGTACATTAATGGCAAGACAGTTCATAGAGTGGAGAAGCACAAATATCTTGGAACTGTTTTCGGTACTACCTAGGTTGGCTTAGAAGTATGAAGTGTATGACCAACCGCTAATCTTAATGCTATTTATTATTTATAGGTATTTATGAGTGATTGAATCAAAATGCAGAGGCCATATCATATAAAACAGTAACAAATGCATGTGGAGTGAATATAAATTGCCTTTAAAGTGGGAGTGAAGGCTTTACTTGATTCTTTAATATGCCTTGAAAGCACAGATGAATACATCAATAGAAAAAAAAAGTTATATTTATGTTAAAGTTATATTTTGCCATCAGCAGGATGTTCAAAATTTGTTTAAATGTTGTAATGTCATGTGATGCATGGGAACACAAGCCGATGAATTGCTGTTTAAAATGGAATTTAAAAAGAAACCTGACAAACTGTTGGTAAGAACTAGTTTGAGGAAATACGTCAAACACTATTAAAACACTATCAAGCTGAATTGAAGTGAATTTCTTATATTATTCAGCATAGGTCGAGTACAACAATAACAGCAATGGGGCCTTTGTGTAAAATTGTTTGTTTCAAGTGTCCTTTGCCATTGTTTGGGAAACATTTCAAGAATTAAATGCATTGTTGTATCTGGAAGCATCTTGTTTATTTGCAAGGTCACCCAACCAAAAGTCTAAAAGAACAACTGTTCTTTGTTACATCAAACTATATCTGATCTTCAGCTTGTTTTGCCATATACACACCCTTTAACCTCATGTGTCCTGATATACAACAAAGAACACACAAATAAGTTGTCGTTTTTATAAAAACAAACAAAAAAACACAATCCCAGTTGCCTCTTCAAAACTACATAAAACACAAATATATTAATAAATGTATAATTTTATTTTTATTTTTTATCAATTTTTTTAATAAAACAACAGTAGTGGTTCAGGTATCTTGTAACAACAAGCACAGCGTTTTTGTTGGACATTCACAATTAAGAGCAAAGAGTCACTGAGTACCCTCAAGAAAGTTCCAGAGAGAAGACCAAATTAGCCAGAACACCTCAGATCTTTGATGTAAATCATAAGTTAATTTTTCCAGTGGGTAGCAAAACCCCACCCAAATTCTTTGGTTTCATCAAAACCCAAAAGTTTAAGTCTGGGTTTCTTGTGATTCCAACACTTTGTACATCTATTCTGTTGGATCTCCACAAGGCTGTATTCTGTCATTGATTAACTTAAATACAAAAGAGGGACGAAGGTATCAGGATAATTGTCATTATCCCTTGCTATCAAGTTTAGAGTGTGATGATAGTCAGACACTCGATGAGTTTATTAATCTAGTGCAATAACGTGGAGTTGAAAGTAAATGCCTCTAAAACTAAAGAGATGGTGATTGATTTCAGAAAATAAATCCTTCTCAATTGTCCCTGTTTCAAGTGTCCTTTGCCATTGTTCGGGAGGCATTTTAAGAATTAAATGCATTGTTGTATGTGGAAGTCATCCAACCAGAAATGAAAGAAAAACTGTTCTTTGTTGCATCAAACTGTATCTGTTACGAATCTGGTCGGTGACCTGCGGTCCGCTCACCAACAGATGTCGCCCTTGCTCTATCATTACACACAGACTGTGGCTCTACACCCCGGACTACATCTCCCAGTATCCATCGCGCGGATTGCATCGACTCCTGTGGCCAATCAGGCGCGCTATAAAAGCCCTGGTCTTTCCCCATGCAAGCAACGGAGTATTGTTGTTGTGATTTCCTGTGTTAGCGTTCCTAGTTTCCCTTGTTCCCGTGTTTTGTTCTCTCGCCTGGTCATCTCGTTTTCGACTGTCTCGCGACCTGCCTTTTTGGACTATCGCTCGTTATAAGGATTATTCGCTCGTCTCGTCTCTGACACACCTGTTTGCTGTTGTTTTGACCCTGTCTGTTTTCGACCATGTATCTGTCTCGTCCCTTAAATAAAAGCTCGCGAATGGATCCACTCGCCTCTCGCCTCTCACTCAACATTACAGAATGCTCCGTCACAACTCCCCTTTTCTGCAGAAGGGTCACTTTGAGCACAATTCTGCTCCCTGAGTGCTCAGAACCTCCCTTTTTTGGGATTTGTGTTCTCTGCTTCCCAGAGCCTCTTCTTGAATGGTATTTCAGTGTCCAGACTTGCCGGACACATTCTAAAATCCACGTTGTGGTAAGAATGCACACTAGCTTCTTGTGTTCTTTCTGAAATCCTGTATGGTGGGGATCATGCGTTTTAGCTTCATAGCCTTTCTTGAGATGTTCGGCCCCGGAATCTTGGGCCACACTCGACTTACGTATCGCTTTGATACTTCTGAACAGGGTGCTGATGACCTACCCTGCCAGCTCTTGGACATTGGTAAATTGGATGGACATTTGATAAAACTCAAATGTAAATATTCTAATATTTTGAGATACTGGATTTTGACTTTTTATGAGCTGTAAGCTCTAATAAGGTCACACAAGCAGTAGGTAAACCCTCTGTTGACAAGCCAAGGTCTAGACTGCTGTCCTAGACTATAGGCTATATCCCTTAAAGGAATCTCTTTCTGATTCCAAGTCTGAGCTCTGCCCTACAGCCAGGCATCGTTAGCCCGGTCCTTACAGGGAAGTTCTTGGGTATGCAGCTCAGGGATTAAGTCACTAACAGCCGCCTGGACGTCCTTTGGGGCAGCTCCCCTTATTTAGGTGGAGCTGGTACTTAGTGCTCGCCTTTCGTGTCTGGCTTGCGCTCCCCTCAGCATTGCAGCGTGGGTATAACCATTCCCCATAGCGACCTCTAGAGGGCACAGTTCGAGTTCCTCGAAAGGGAACGTCTCAGGTTACGTATGTAACCCTGGTTCCCTGAGAAGAGAACGAGACACTGCGTCCTCTAGACTTGTAGCCATGCTTCGGACACAAGCTTCAGACGAAAAAGCGGATGTTGTGTTCAACCGGCGCCCTTTTATACAATGTGGTCGCGCTGGAATGACGCAGTGACGTCATAGGCTGTCGCCGGCCAGTACCATGTAGTTTTTGTATATAGCTTCAGACATGGGTCATGTAGGAGATGTTCCCCATAGCGACCTCTAGAGGACGCAGTGTCTCGTTCCCTTCTCAGGGAATCAGGGTTACATACGTAACCTGAGACGTTTTTTCACCAGGGATACTTGGTCGGCAGCACAAATTACAGCAAATTACTTACTCCTAGCACAAATGACAGCATGAGTAAGGAGTGGCGTGGAAGCGATCACCCTGTGGCACTGCTGAGGCACTATTGAACCTTCAGCTGGATCGACTGTTTCTCATCTTATTCTTGAAAATATCCCATAGATTCTCAATGGGGTTCAGGTCAGGCATGTTGGCTGGCCAATCAAACACAGTAATATCATGGTCAGCAATCCACTTGGGAGTGTTTTTTGCACTGTGGGCAGGTGCTAAAGTCTTGCTGGAAAAAGAAATCAGCATATCCATAAAGCTTGTCAGCAGATGGAAGCATAAAGTGCTCCAAAATCTCCTGATAGACAGCTGCATTGACTTTAGACTTGATACAACATAATAGACCAACACCAGCAGACGCCACAGCACCCCAAATCATTACTGACTTCAGAAACTTCACACTGGACTTCAAGCAGCTTGGATTCTGTGCCTCTCCAGTCTTCCGCCAGACTCTGGGACCATGATTTCAACATAAAATGCAACATTTACTTTTATCTGAAAAGAGGAAAAGAGCAACAGTCAAGATCATTTTCTTATTAGCCCAGGTAAGATGCTTCTGACGTTGTTTCTGTTTCAGAAGTGGCTTAGGTAGCCCTTTTCCTGAAGACGTCTGAGCGTGGTGACTCCACTCCTAGCGAAGCTCTCCCAAGTGTTTCAATCGGCTTTGCTTGACAGTATTCTCAAGCTTGTCGTCATTTCTGTTGCATGTGAAGAGTTCAGATGCAAAAGCAGCTACATCCATCTGACGTCTTTCTTTAAAAAATGCAAGTACCGGTACTTCTGATTAAGCTGAGGCTGGTATTTTAGCACTCTGTAAACAGCCACCCTTTTCAGTATTGACCTTCTGTGACTGACCCTCTTTGTGGGGGTGTCAATGATTGTCTTCTGGACCATTGCCAAGTCAGCAGTCTTCCCCATTAGTGTGGTTTCAAAGAACAAGAGATACTCAGAATTTATACTGTAGGGATGGACATTTGATAAAACTCAAATGTAAATATTCTAACATTTTGAGATACTGGATTTTGACTTTTTATGAGCTGTAAGTTCTAATCATAAAAATTAAAACAAAAAACTTTTAAAATGTTTCGCTTTACATGTAATGAATCTAGAATATATGAAAGTTTCAGTTTTTGAAATAAGTTACAAACAAAAAATTAACTTTTTAACTAATAGTCTAATTTCTTGAGATGCACCTGTGTGTGTATGTGTATATATATATATAAATAAATTATACTCTGTATATATATATATATATATATATATGCTCCTGATAGTAACATGCTCACATGTGTTTTTTTGTTTTGTTTTTGTTGTTCATTTGAAGTGATCTGACACTTGTACCATTAATCCTGCTGACTTTCACTTGAGTCTCTTCAAACTGTTTTCCTCTGTGAGCACTGTACCAATCAGCATCAGCATCAACATTTAATATTCTATGGTAAAATAACATAACATATCTTTTTTTTTTTGTGAATCCATGGAAAGAAGCAGCATACATTTAAATGTCAGGTATGGTTTTCTTGTTTCACTTGCTAAATAGAATTTGTGTTCAGGTTGGCGTTCACATCTCTGTGGTTAGATCAGTGTCCACAATAATGTGTCTTTGACCTTCAGTATGTATGTTTTGATCATACTGTGTTGTAAATAAGATACAAATGATCAAAATCCCCATTATTTTACTCTTCTCACATTCTTTGTTACCTGCCTCAAAGTAACAGTCACACAGGGGACGGCCCTTTGTCTGTAAGGTCTGAATCACTAAACATTCATGACTATTGTTACGCCCCCCGCATATTCCCTTTCTATCACAAAACATGTTTTAGAAAAGTTATATTAATTTTTTGTTTTCTGTGAATGAGTAAGCTGGGATGATTTTCACATCATTTTGAAGTAAATACGCTCCACTTATATATCCCCGCGGATACTTTGTGAGCATCTGCTATGCTGAGCTTTTAAGTAACGGTATTTCTAAAGTCCATGGTTATGGTAAGTAAAACACCTTTATTAACAGACAGAACCATCATATTGTGTACATATATTCTTTAAAGGGTCCACTACTGACATGTTTTGAGAATTAAACTCCTGCATATATATTTTGCTTGTAAGAGGTGTATATTTATTAACGGTCACAGCTGTGACTGGTAGTATAACACATTGTCTCAATTGAAAACACAGATTTTGGCTGTTAATCCTACTTTTTTATTATTTTTACACAGTTTAAAACTATCAGATGTGTTGGACCTCCTAGATATAACAGTATGTGACCCTCCAAGTGATGTGTGCAACTGTCATTCCTACACTTAAAAAAGCTGCAGCTGAAAGTGACTGTGATAGTGATGGCTTAGATGGGGAGTACCTGGGTGAAACGGCCAGTTTGCAAGGTAGACTGTTGAATGGTTAGATAATGAATTGACAAGATAATGGCCTCAATCCATCTGGTGGATAACTCAGAGGCCACAAATGTCCCTTTCTACAAAGTATGGCTCATCTTCAGTGCACTAAATGAATCTTACAAAATGCCATAGCAAAAATGGTTATCGGTTGACGAAAGCATGATACCTCATGATGGCAGACATGGTTGCAAGCAATTCATCAGGGGCAAACCAATCAGGTTTGGGCATATATTGTGGAGCCTTTCACACAGACAGGAGAAATATATTTATAGAAACTTTTAAGTGCCAGTTTGTAGATGTTTGCATTTTGCTTATTTGACATTAAGCATTAAGTCATGTTGGAATATAAATCATAACACGTTTCAGAAGATAAAAAAAGTACAGGTATAGTAAATTATTTTTCGGACCAACTGGTTTTGCGTCATGGACCCCCAAGGGTCCGCAGACCCCAGTTTAAAAACCCCTGGTCTAGCCGAACAAGCGGAAGTTCCTCCAGGGTGTATTTTTGTCCATGACAACCTTTTCACCTCACTATGCCTCCTTGATGAAATGACAAAACAACGTTATGGATGTCTTGGCACTCTGAGACAGACTGCATGATGTCTCTTTCACAGATCTGATGAATTGCCAAAAATTCCTCATGGAAGCTCTTTACACAGAGGAAAAATTACTGGTACGGTGGAAGGATAACAATGTTGTAACTGTGGCAAACAATGCTCCAGAGTAGTATTCTGAGGTGACAATAAACAGGTGAAACAAAAAGAAACAAGCCTATGACAAAGTTCCACTGCCCATGTGTACCCTCAAACACAACCAAAACATGGGGGGCCTGGGGGGTGCATTGTCAGACAAAATGTCTGTCTGCTATGGAATGTTCTGATATTTTATAAGCTGTGACTTATTCACTAGGTGTATTAAAGTAAAAACATGGTTAACATTTTTACTGGTAAAATGTTATTGCATCATTAAAATGTTATATTGTATTGCTGATAATACAAAAGTATCTTCCTGTTAAAAATGTTGAGAGACCAAATTATATTTTATTTTACTTAATGTTATTTTAAAGTGTTGGATTCTACATGGTGGTTTCCATGTCCTGGCTTGGTTTTTTTTTTAAAAATGAACGAGCCTACCTCAGATGAGTTTGCCAAACGACAGTGTTTGTATTACTGTAACTTCAAACATTGTGTAACATGAACATTAGTAATATAGTTATGAAGTTAATTCCAAGCATATCTCATTTTTATATGTTGGATATTACACTGTTATTTTAAGTTTTAAATGTGTAAATAGGTCTAACTAAGCAATTTATATGAATTCTGACTATGCTGTTTCCCATTGGTCACTAGTGTCACCAGGGGTGTGACGAGACACTTATCCCACGAGACGAGACGAGACACGAGACTGGGTTCACGAGAACGAGACAAGATTTTTAAACTTTTCTTAAGAATTCCATAATGATGAAATATACAGGGAAAATAATCTTTTATTCAACTGAAAAAGACAAAATGCAAAAAAAAAAATGGAGGTGCATTTTGAACTTTATGAAATTAAACTTTCATTTTAATGAATTATATGCCTTAATAAACAACATTTAAACAAGAGCTTCACGATTCTGGATAAATTGAGAATCCCAGTTGTTTTTAATAAATTGGAGACCATGATTCTCTCACGATTCTGGAGAAAAAAAAGATTAGGAAACTAAACAGAAAATAACGGAACTTACTAGTGGTTCTGACAAACTGTTCACTGCTTAAGTCTTTTCAAAACATATATTCATTTAAACAAAAAAAAATGTATACTGTTTTGCAAATTAATTTGTAGTGCACTCAGTTTGTGCTTATTGAAAGAGTATCATGAGACAAAACAAAGGCACTGATATATTTTAAGATCAGTCAGTGCATGTTTCTTTCAGTTGTAACTAGGGTTGTTCCGATTCCGATACTTGTATTGGAAATGCCACCGCTATCACAGAAAATTCTAGCATTAGTATCGGCGACTACTTGAACCCAAATACCGATCCGATACCATTATCTTAAACAAGACCTAGTTATGCAGTATTTATTTCTATGGTTATGCCCACTAGCTTTGCTTAACGCTGCAAATCAGAAGTCAGTTCTTCTTTGCTGGTCAGAATGCAAAAACAGGAAGTTGTGCTATGTTGCCACAAGCAACCACTGTTTAGAGCAGCGAGGAAGAAATACAAACGTGCTAGCAGTATGTCCGCTGTTTGGCAGCATTTCAGACTGGACCAACCAGTCAGTAAAACAGCGGCTTGTCTCATATGTAGCGCCCTATGATTTCCGTGATGTGGAAAACGGAATCATAAAAACTGAATTTTAAACTTTAACATGAAATGTCACGGAATTTGAAAGTTTTGATGAATTAATCAAAAGTAGGTCAATAACATTTAAATCAAATTATGATACGGACGAATATTTGTAAATATTAAGCCGCAAAACTACTATTTAAATATGAATTATGCGTTTCTCTGTGTTAACGAATGGGGCAGATGCACGGTTTTGTTTACTACCCATACTGAAGCGCACGTGACACTTGTGGTTATAATTTAGAGCTCCAGACTACGTCCATTTTTTTCTGCCGGTGCGACAAATTTTTGTGAGGGGTCGCACAGGTGTGGCCACCACATTGTTCAACTCATAAGCGCTGCCATTTGTCTATAGTTGCTCAATAAGGTGTTATTCAAGGGGCCCAGGTGTTTTTCAGAAGGGGCTTAACAACTGCAGTTTTCAGGGAGTTTAGAAAAGTCCCAGAAAGAAGTGAGGTGTTCACTTCTAAGAGATCTGCTTCTAAACAGTTAAACACACTTTTGAAAAAATATGGGAAGTGTCAAGATAGCAGGTTGAGGATTTAAGGTGCTGTACTATTTCTTCCAAAGTTTTGCTATCCTTTGCTTCAAAAACAGACATATCGCGTTGCCAGTACAGAGTAATTGATTCATGATTTAGAGATTCGTAATAGAATGGTGATCCACTACATGCAGATTAAAACTAAAGTAACGAGCCTGTTTTGAAAATGTAATAAGTAGAAAGTACAGATATTTGTGTAAAAATGTAAGGAGTAAAAGTAAAAAGTTGTCAGAAAAATAAAGAGTGAAGTAAAGTACTGATACCAGAAAAAGCTACAGTACTTAAGTACAGTAACAAAGTATTTGTACTCAGTTACTTCCCATCTCTGGTGAGAACCCTGTAAATAATTCTACAGATGCTGGCAAATTTTATGAGAGATTAGAGAATACATTTTTTGTGAGGTCTTGTTCTGTTCTGTTCTCCACCATCAGCTGTTCCACTCTGACTGTTGTAGTGACATTTTGTTACACTGTGTCCAGGAAGTCTGACAAAATGCTACTGTCATCTTCCTTGTAGCTCCCAGACCTGACAGTGGTGAAAAAATGCCCCACAGAAATGATTCTCAGAGCATTATGGAATTCCACTGGAGTTTGTATGGGGTTTTTAGACCTCACACAACTGAATGTATCTTTAAGGCAGTCTTGTGTGAACCTTGAGGATAACACAAACCTATGTCCTTGTGCTAGCATCTCCTCCTGTATGGCCAAAATTAATGTTGTTGCCATTATAACCCCAGTTTGAACAGGCTACCTTCCTCCCATTTGACCAATCTTCATCCCATGGAAAAGATGGATGATATCCTGGAGGAAGGCGATGACCCTAGCATACTGCTCCATTACAGTGTGGCTCCGTGATCACGCGTAGCGAATTGAAGGCTGCCGCATGAGAGCGCTTTAGAAGAACATTTCAACATTTTTTTTGTCTGTACAATGAAAACAACACTGGACTCCACTGACTTTCTCACTCTCTATCTCAATCAAGCATATTCCAAGATTCCAAGATCCTTTCCACCTTGGACGTCGCCTCAGGATTTTGGACAATCCCTGTTCACCCTGACAACCAACATAAACTTGAATTTACATTCGGAAATCACCAATATGCCTTCATGCGGTGTCCCTTCGGCTATGACATCTCTCCAGCCGAATTTAACATCTTCCTGAACAAAGCCTGCCCCGACACCAGAACCAGGGGCAACATTATCTACGTAGATGATTTGCTGCTCAAAAGCATCAACTTGGCAGGCCACCTGAAAGAGATCGATCACGTCTTGAACCAGCTGACGACAGCAGGAGCTAAAATCGCCTTTCACAAAGGACAATGGTGCAAGACCAAGGTGAACTATGTTAGCCTCCTTAGTGGACGAGAAGGCAAACCCTTCATTTGGACGGGAGCCCAGGACAATGCTGTGAGTCAGCTCAAACTATGCCTGTGCTCTGCCCCATTCTATCTAGAAGAGGGATTCTCCAAACAGTGCCTCAGCGCAGGATTGTACCACCCCCATGACAAGGACAAGAGGGTGGTAGCCTACGGCAGCAAGATGCTGCTCCCTCCTGAATGCAAGTACTCAGACTGCGAGAAAGCTTTGCACGGTATGGGCCATCCAGTGCTTCTCCAACTACATTGGAACATGTCACCAAACCGTAACCTTCCTCAGCAGCCAACGAATTCGGGATGGTGTTGTAACCAACGCACGTATAGCCACCTGGCTGATGACGCTCCGAGGCCGCGACGTCGAGGCAAGATATGCCCAAAACCACAAACCATCGCTGGAAGATGGACTTGCAGGCTGCCAGAACTGCCAGTCAGAGGAACCCAAAGAATCCTCACAACTAATAAACCAATACTTTGAAGAGAATGTGTGCGAGGGAATGTCCACAGCGTACGTTGATGGCTGCTCGTTTTTATCATAAATCATAGCTAGGGCAACCTGCCAAACCATGATTACCGCGGCTAACCATTCCCTTTGTGTGTTGTCACCAGGAAGATGTTCAGACTCGCCGCCTTGTTTCTCTTCGTAGTCAGGGTCGTGCCCCAGCCAGAAGTTGCATTGCTGGGACCAGCATCGGGGGTCGTACTCCGTGAACAGCCAGGGTTATTGATAACTAACTGCAAAACCTATACTCAAAAGGTATATGTTCGGCTCAGCCCCCGTGATGTGTTCCGAGCACACTAAACCCTAGCAACCCAGTGCGCCAGTTACAGAAAATGACCGTAACCCAAGCTGAATTAAGCGGGTACAACAGGCGTCCCAAACGATTCTTAGGTGCTGGGATGCTGCGCCTGTAGGGACTCTGTTTAACATCAGGATAATCACTGCCAATGCCATAAACCTGGCCACTGTAAGGCTGGATATGGGCGAGATCCAGGCCGAAATGCCTGAGATAAGACACCAGCTCTTAGTCCAGAGCCATGCCCCACAAACCTTCAGGAAAAAAACAGTACCATAACGGTCATTAATACCGACAGCACTCTCATAAAACAAACAATCAATCAATAAACTGTTCTTGGTCGTGCAAAGTGATTTAGCTCAGGTACAACTCCTGACCACACTTATGGCCGACATGCTGCGAGAAGTAATCTCCTCAATTGACATTCTAGCCATGGGTAGGATCCCACTGTACTTAAAGTGCTCCTATTATGCCATTTTGAAGGTTGCTAATATTGCTTTATGAGACTAAAACAGGTTTACATGTATGCAAGGTCAAAAAACACTTTATTTTTCTCCAAAAATAGATTTACTTTTACCTAATTTCTAAATCATTCCTAAACGACTCATATGAAGCAGTTCAAAAAATCAGCCTCTCTAAACCGCTCCTTTCAGTGTGCCCTCACTGCTGTGATTGGTCAGATGGTGCAGTCCTTTATGATTGGTCTACCGCGTACAGCGTGTGTTCAAAAACGAAACGCCCATTGCCAGAACTAAATGACAGCCCTGGAGACTTGTCAATACATGGAAAAGATGGCATCGATTTTACCTTACCAATTTGAGCCGGAGTCTGAAGCTAAAACGGCTGAAGTGGCTGATCGACAAGTTAGCACAGACTACCGTGTAAAGTGCTCGGAATCTGCTTATGTAAGTGAACCGGGCACACCTCTATGTTGTAAACTTCAACACTATATAATGTATTTAGCGGCTTTCACACCAAACGCTGAAAGCGCTGCACTGGCTGCTGGGTTCAGTGCAGCCCATCAGAGCGGCAAAAGTTCAACTCATATGAACTTTGAGCGCGCCGTGTGCACCTTGCGTGCCAGCAGTGCACTCTGGTCGACGCAGAAACAAGCCATCCTCACGTGGCGCAAGCAATTGAAATGAATGGGTTTCATAGCGCAGCGCTTTCCGCATTCGGTGTGAAAGCTGCTTTGTGCGCCATCCTTTATCATTACTCCAACTAATGAGACAGACAGACAGTCAAGCTGCATTAATCACACATTTCTAGACTACAGTGGGCCCACATCTGAACAACAGAACTACAGAAGCGTGATTTAGCCGGTTAGCAAGACGTGCAGGGTTGTTACACAACATAACATTCACAACTACATATTTTAAACGATCACTAGAAAATACAATCTTTGTTGATTCATCTTTTGGAAGTTAATATAAAACAAATTTACTCACGGCTTAGGATACAGCATCTTCTCGACATGATGGAAACCACATGGAAACTTTACTGCGTTTGTGGGCGGGCAAGTTGTTTGTGACATAGAACGTGGGCGGACATTATGCAAATGTGTTACTTTGTGATGTGCGGCCGTAACAGAAAAAGATTAGAATTCCTGACGATTCATTCAGGCGATTTGTGGGCTGACTTTTTTTTTTTTTTTGATGGACAATAACTTTATTTATTGTGCACTATCGACTTCACAACTTTGCAGATAGTTTGTTTACATACAGCTACATGACACTGCATGAAAAGTCAAATTTGAAAAGGCATAATAGGAGCACTTTAATACCCCTTAGCCTGGTCCAGAACGTCCTAGCGCGGGCCCTGTGACTCCAATCCAAGCCCGCATCGCCTATTCCCTGGGAAGCGCCATCTCTTATACGTTGATCCAGAAGTAGGCGACCTGGCATTCCTTCTCAGTCTACCTGTTATCAACTCTAATGGTATTTACCGGAATACCCACATCAAAATACACACTCCCGAGTTGGTGGCATATCACGACAATAATAAGCAATTGTATCTGGCCCCAAACCTAAAAATGTGCACACTCATTAAGGACATTCATTATCTTTGCCCAAGCAAACCATTCGTTTGAGATGACATGGAAGGCATTTGTGGCCTCGAGGCTCTTCGACCCGATTCTAGCTGTCCCGCTGAAGCTACACCACAGTCCCAAGTAGAGGCAACACAAGCCAAGATTGTCAGGAACCGATGGTTAGTTAATACTCTGGTGCGTACAGCCACACTCACCTACAACCAACATGACACCACAACACAGCTCATCCTTGGATTCGATTCCCAATTGAATCATTTAAGTTTGATCTAATTTGCTACATCAAATTATTCACGTTTTGTTTTAAATAAAATAATGGCATTTTATAATAAATATCATCTCATTTTGGAGTTTGACAATGAACACACAGCAACCACGCTTGAGATGGCCCTGGTCGCAACACACAGCTATACAGTATAGTTCAAAACAATGTGGGCAACATGAGACACATAAACAAGCCAAAATGCTTTACATTTCATGAAATAATAATGTTATACAATGTGTGTGTGTGTGTGTATATGTTTCTTTAAATAATAATTTTATATTTGCATAGGATGAGTTTGTGGCTGAAGGAGGGCGAAGAAGTGGAAATTCTTGTGGAGGAGCAGAGTGAAGCCTATCTGAATATGCAAGATGTAGAGGAACCTTTGTCCTCTTTGAGGAAAGGGACAGGTATTGTTTGTGATAATTTTCCACAATATGTGGTTTGTCCAAAATGTTTGGTAATATACACGCTATCTGAAACCTATAAGGTCAAACAGGATGGTACAAAGGTGTGTACGTTTTGTAGTTACATCCCATTCTCCAAACACCCACAGAAAAGATCTGCACAAAGGAAGAAATGTGATTCTGCCTTGCTAAGAAAAAAAAGGAAAGGACGTGACGTGACGTGTGGCCAAGTATGGTGACCCATACTCAGAATTTGTGCTCTGCATTTAACCCATCCCCACCCCCAAAATAGTCCTCCAGCAGCTTGATTTCTTCTGCTGTGAGAAAAGTATTGATTGACAGATAGTCCTGATTGCAGCGTTTAGCTCCAGCCCCAGTCATGTACAGCTGAACCAGCTGATCAAGGTCTTCAAGATTACAGCAAACTTCCAGGCAGCCGTGTGGACAGGTTGGAGCTGGACTCTGCTGGATGTTGGTCCTCCAGGACACCACTGTTGTAAGTGATCAACCTAGCAGTCATTCTGCATCTCTTTTCAAAGGTGATTAGTCAAAACAAACACTTCTTAAGTTGTATTGATATATACAATATATACCTCTTTTTCTCCATTTGGCTCATCAACTGCAGTTAAACAATGAGCCACCAGGTCGCTGCATCTTTTTTAATGTACACTGACCAAAATTATAAACGTAACACTTTTGTTTTTGCCCCCATCTTTCAAGAGCTGAACTCAATGATCTAAGACTTTTTCTATGTACACAAAAGGCCTTTTTCTAGTAAATATTGGTCACAAATCTGTCTTAATCGGTGTTAGTGAGCACTTCTCCTTTGCCGAGATAATCCATCCACCTCACAGGTGTGGCATATCAAGATGCTGATTAGACAACATGGTTATTGCACAGGTGTGCCTTAGGCTGGCCACAATAAAAGGCCACTCTAAAATGTGCAGTTTTATCACACAGCACAATGCCAGAGATGGACTAATAACTGCCAGAATGTCCACCAGATCTGTTGCCCATGAATTGAATGTTCATTTCTTTACCATAAGCCATCTCCAAAGGCGTTTCAAAGAATTTGGCAGTACATCCAACCAGCCTCACAACCGCAGACCATGTTTAACCACACCAGCCCAGGACCTCCACATCCAGCATCTTCACCTCCAAGATCGTCTGAGACCAGCCACCCGAACAGCTGCTGCAACAATCGGTTTACATAACCAAAGAATTTCTGCACAAACTGTCAGAAACCATCTCTGCAAGCTCATCTGCATGCTCGTCATCCTCATCGGGGTCTCGACCTGACTGCAGTTTGTCATCGTAACCGACTTGAGTGGGCAAATGCTATGGCATATTCGATGGCATCTGGCACTTTGGAGAGGTGTTCTCTTCACGGATGAATCCTGGTTTTCACTGTACAGGGCAGATGGCAGACAGCGTGTATGGTGTCGTGTGGGTGAGCGGTTTGCTGATGTCAATGTTGTGGATCGAGTGGCCCATGGTGGCGGTGGGGTTATGGTATGGGCAGGAGTATGTTATGGACAATGAACACAGGTGTATTTTTTTTGATGGCATTTTGAATGCACAGAGATACCGTGATGAGATCCTGAGGCCCATTGTTGTGCCATTCATCCACAACCGTCACCTCATGTTGCAGCATGATAATGCACGGCCCCATGTTGCAAGGATCTGTACACAATTCTTGGAAGCTGAAAACATCCCAGTTCTTGGATGGCCAGCATACTCACCGGACATGTCACCCATTTAGTATGTTTGGGATGCTCTGGATCGGCGTATACGACAGCGTGTTCCAGTTCCTGCCAATATCCAGCAACTTCGCACAGCCATTGAAGAGGAGTGGACCAACATTCCACAGGCCACAATCAACAACCTGATTAAGTCTATGTGAAGGAGATGCAGCACTGCGTGAGGCAAATGGTGGTCACACTGGATACTTACTGGTTTTTGGACCCCTCTGAACCCCCTCAATACAATAAAACTGCACATTTTAGAGTGGCCTTTTATTGTGGCCAGCCTAAGGCACACCTGTGCAATAATCATGCTGTCTAATCAGCATATCTTGATATGCCACACCTGTGAGGTGGATACATTATCTCAGCAAAGGAGAAGTGCTCACTAACACGGATTTAGACAGATCTGTTAACAAAATTTGAGAGAAATATGCTCTTTGTGTACATAGAAAAAGTCTTAGACCTTTGAGTTCAGCACATGAAAAATGGGGGCAAAAACAAAAGTGTTGCGTTTATAATTTTGGTCAGTGTACATTTAAATTTATTTAAAGCTGCATATTCATGCATCAAGTTAAAGTCATTAGTAATTTCTTAAACTGCCCCTTCTTCCACAGAAATTCAAGTTTTCATCATTTACTCACTCTCTTGTTTCAAACCTGTTACTTACATTTTTTTTTATTGTAGAATGCAAAAAGAAGAGATTTAGAAGAACATTTCAAATGTTTTTGTCCATAAAATGAAAATAACATTGGATGCCACTGACTTTCATTGTACTGACATAAAACACTGAGACATATGAGACATTTGAAATATTTTTAGAATAGAAATTTGAAAAATGTTGTGAATAAATGATTTTACTCTTTCACTCACTACCTTTGTTTTTTGCCCGCAGTGGGCCCACATGGCCCCAAATGGGCATGTTTGCTGGGAAAGCTCATACTAATACATATTTGTACTCTAGCTATGCTCTTGCTAATACATGCTATAAACATTTTCTTAATAAAAGCTTTAAAACAACAAGTGTGGTGTTTTACTTAATAAACCACTTTCTTAATAAACCAGATACAATACAAGTGTGTGGTGTCTTTCTTAATAAACCACTTTTTTTTATTAAAAAAAAAAGCAAATGCAATACAAGTGTTATATAAAAAGAAAAGACATACTTGCAACAGGACAATTATGCATATTTTCCTTAATATATTTAAATGCATTCTACAGTAAATGTGTACAAAGATAGAATGAAAAGTTTTAACGAGAATGAGAGAAAGCAATAAAGTGGTATTTGGAACGGAAAGAAGTAATGTATTGACTAACAAACAATACATAATTTACTCCATGTGTCATTTCTTGTAGTGTCTATATTGGTCAATGCAAATATTTAGTACTATCATCGTGTCGTGAATTGTGATTGTGATATATTATATAGGCTACTAGCAGTTATATTCAGGGGATTGTTTGGTATAGGCTGTCTGGCTGTGTCTCCTGTTGATGTTTTGAGTGTGGGATCTGTTCAACCTATTAAAACATGGACATGGTCAATTAAAAAACAAAAAACAAATAAAAAAAATAATATTTAAATGGCATAATTTTGTGTGTGACCCATTGGCTCACCTATTGTGACCTGTTTCTATAAGATTTCATTTCTGTGTCAGAATATGCCACAAAATGGATTACTGTGTAGATTCTGAAACAAAAAGAACATAGTACATTTCTTTATCTGTCTTTTTATCATTCATCTGTCTCTTTATCAGTAATCACGATTTAATTATTATGCATGTTTAATTACCTGTGGTAAACCATTGCAACAAACTGCATTAAGAGCACTAATGCGAAGCCCAGTAGAAACATCAGTGCAGTCGGATCTATGGAAAACACTTCTGTTGCGTCAAGAGTCCCATTGGGATAGACTTTTGGGATCTTTATGGAGATTGTATCACCAATTGCCTGAAGGAAGAAAGTTGTCACCAGCCAAAGTGCATTGCAGAAGAAAGAGACTAATGTAGCCTGTAAAAAAACAAACAAACACACAATTAAAATATTTACTGTTCCAGAGCACAGCAGGGGCACCTGCAGGATTTCATCTGAAGGTACACACAGATGTTTATATATTTATTTATTTTCAAAAACAGCAGTTAAACGTTTGATTCAATTGTTTATTATTAGTGGTTCAACAGATCACAAATCTCACAGATCACATTACAGTTTTTAAACCACAGATCAGATCATTTTGTATGGTAACCCACATTCCCTGATGGAGGGAACGGAGACGTTGTGACCTTCATGCCACGACTCCACACTGCCTCTGAGTGGGTTGAGATGCTTCTCGACTCCTCAGAACAGAACAAGTGAGCAGATTCCATGCTATCCTATTTATACCCGGATGTCCGGGGCGTGGCCAGCTCTGAAAATTCTGCACACCTAATTTCATTGGCCTTATTTCAGTGATGTCAGAGGTGTTTGGGCTTCCAACAGCGACCCCTAGTGTCATATACTCAACACAACATCTCCATTCCCTCCATCAGGGAATGAGAGTTACCATACGTAACGAGACATTTTCAGGAACTCCTTCCTCAGGTTTGGCTTCAGGATATTTCATAAATGGAAAAAGGAATAATAGGCTATATGCCTAACAATAAGTATTCAACTAACATGTCCATCAAAGCGTATTTTTCTAGCTGACGCTTTTGGTTGCTATGATGTGGAATAACCATGGCAGTATTGTATTACTAATATCTCATTTTGAAGAATTACTGAATATAAAATGCAGTATATTATACTGCAATATAAACCACTTTTTTAAATAAAGCACATACAATACAAGTGTGTGGTGTCTTTCTTAATAAACCACTTTTTAAAAAAAAAAAAAAAGCAAATGCAATACAAGTGTTATATAAAAAGAAGACATGCAATAATGCAATATAACCAGTAATAACTTTTACTTTTATCCATTAATTGGATGGCTGAGTAAAAAGTGAGCGTGACGAGCACTGCGTTTTACCCAAACTCTCAGTTACAAAAAATGTAAAAATAGATACAAATAAATAAATAAAAGACAGAGCAAACAAACATAAACTATTATGATGGCAGTACATCAAAATTCAGTTTCATCAATTTGCCAAAAAATAACAGAATGTTTAATATTACGCACCAGGAGCAGGTGTAGGCCTACATTTCTTTTGTAGCAGCTATTTTGAAAATATGTTTTCATTATTTCCAAAGTGGTTTTATGAATGATTTACACAAAAAATAATTCTGCTAGTGTTTCATGAATGAGGCTCATAGAGTGTAAGTAATAATGTATAGCTCGGATTAATGCAGATTCGAACTTGGGTCGATCATGTCAAAAGTCACTCCAAAATTTTTGGCACATGGGCCCCTGGGATAATCTGGCCATGCCACAGATCAGTGATTTTTCAAACTGTTTGATGCCAAGGACCCACAAATATAATAATCCCCCTCAGGCCCGGCTTTACAGGGGTGTTAGGTAAATGGTTTCTATTTAAAACGTGTTTTTACTGCGTTTAGTGAATCCACTTCATCCAGTGCATGTTCTCCCACCAGTGGCTTTGTTCTGATACCCACACTTTTGACACAGCCCACATGTTGTGTGTGTAGTGATGAGCAAGCACGTTCATCTCTCGAGGGAATTGAATGCACTCAATCCACATCGTGGTAAGTGTGCACACTAAGCATCCTGCACACTTTTCTAAAAATTCTTTATGGTAAGGGTTGTGCACTGCCAGCCAAGTTGGCTCAGGCCCCAATTCTCACCTTGGGCCCCACTCGACTGATGTATCCTTGGTGATACCTTTCTTAAGCAGGGTATTTGCTACCAAGGATCTGTTGAGCGAGGTCCTGAGAGAGCTGGTGGTAGCCCGTGTGACAGACCAGAGTCTAGTTATATTGTCCCTAGACGCTTGGCCATATTCCTCTTAAAGGAATATCTATGTATGGAGACTGCGCCAAGGCATGGCTTGCCTTGGGACCGGTACATCAAGGCAACGGCATCCACTATCCAGTGGGCCCATCTCTGCTTGGAGACAGTCTTCTCTTTCTGCTTACCTCCGAAACAGACAAAGAGCTTCTCAGAGCTTCTGAAGCTCCAGGTGCCATCCACGTATATCTGTGCAACGGTCTTACGGGACACAGCAACGCCAAGGCTGAATCTGCCTCCTCCGAGGGCAGTGCTTACAGGTTCAACACCTGATCGTGGAAAAGTGTGGTGGGAACCTTGGGCACGTATTCAGGCCGAGCTCTCAGGACAATGTGAGAGTAGGCACACTTCGCTCATCGAAAATGCTTAGAGGTCCCCAACCCTCTTGATGCAGACAGGAATTTAAGCTCAACTAAACTAGCGGGTCAAAGGGATCCCTTTGAAGGACAGGCAGGACAGTAGAGAGATCCCAGGAGGGCACCAGGGGTGGCCTAGGAGGATTTAACCTTCTGGGACCCCTCAGGAAACTGACGATGAGATTGCTTTCCCAGGGACCGGCTGTCCACTACATCGTGATGTGCTGCAATAGCAGCCACATACACTTTTGAGGTGGAGGGTGACAGCCTATGCTCCAACCTTTCTTGCAGGAAAGAAAGCACTACTCCAATCATGCATCTTCAGGGGTCTTCTAGGTGAGAACACCAGTTGATGAACAGACTTCACTTCAGTGCATAGACTTGCCTTGTAGAAGGGGCTCTAGCCTGAGTGATGGTGTCTACCACCGCCGGTGGCAGGTCACTTAAGTCTGCTGCATCCCGTCCAGGAGCCACATGTGGAGGTCCCAGAGATCTGGATGCGGGTGCCATATGGTGCCCAGCCCCTGAGAAAGGAGATCCTTCCTCAGAAGGACGTGCCAGAGAGGTGCTGTTGCTAGGAGCAAAACCAGGTCCGGGTGGGCCAGTAAGGCGCAACCAGCAAGACCTGTTCTCCGTCCTCCCTGACCTTGCACAGTGTCTTAAACCAGGAGCCTCTGAAAGTGTTTCAGAGAGACCACGTTCCTGCCTCTGAAGGAGCACGTTCGTTGGTGAAACACGCCATCATAAACACAGAATCTAACTCTATACAGAGATTTTCTGCAGGAGGAACAGTTTGCTCTTTTCCTGGTTGACCCAAAGCCCCAGTTGGCTGAGGTGCCACAGTACCAGGTCCCTGTGATTGCACAACTGTTCTCACGACTGGGCCATGTCTTTGAGGTAGTTGAGGATCCTTATGCCCACTTCCCATAACGGGGCAAGGGCGCCCTCTGCAACCTTTATAAAGACACACATAAGGACAGGGACAGCCTAAAGGGGAGGACCCTGTACTGCCATGCCCGACCCTCTAACGCAAACCACGGCCTGTCAAGGAAGAATTATGACTTGAAAGTAAGCTTTTTTCAGGTTGACCGCTGAAACCAATCCTGGGTCTGGATGCATCTGATGATCCGCCTATGCGTCAACATCTTAAACGGAAGCTTGTGAAGGGCCCGATTCAGGACTTGCAGATCCAGAATTGGTCAAAGGCCACCGTCTTTTTGGGCACAAAGAAGTAAGGGCTGTAAAACCCTGATTCCATCTCGGCTGAAGGGACTGGGGGGTTCGTCTGGCGAACTGAATCACATAGCTGATTCAAAGGCACAATCAACATTTCCGCAGATGCTGCAGCGATGGGAAGTTGTCCTGGATAGCCTAGAAGGCATCGCGTTCTGTCACGGCAGGACTCCCCGTGTGCCCAGAGGGACCGGCCGGAGATGCATGGGGAGGCGTTGAATCCCCGAACTGCGATCTCTTGGCCGCTGACGATAATGAAAATCTGATGAGTGGATGTACCTATCGACTCTTTATACTCGTGTGCATGAGGAGTGCCGCATTATGCAAAATCCACTAGCCAAATTTCATTGCCGTTTTCTCTTAATCAGAAAGGATTCGAACTCACATGTAAGCCCCCTTTGTTGACACGACATAACTTGTAACGACAGACAGATAGGGAACCATGGTTACATACATAACCTGAGATGTCCTCTGTGTTCTTAAGTATCTTGATACCATTTGTTTTAGGAGGATCGCAACCCTCTGGGCCTCTTCATTTAGGAGTCACAATTGGCTCCTGTGCGGTCAAAGGAGACTGAAGCCTTAAAAAGTAACTTTCGTTTTTTTCAGGAAAATCAACATAATACATTTTTGTTCAATAATATTTTTGATTATTATTTAGAATTCTATGCAATATTTGAAGAGTGCAGATGCAAAAGCCTCTAAATCCATCTGACTAATTTCTTTAAAAAGAGCATGTCTTTCTGGCTACTTTGTATAGGTTTCTATGCAAGTACTGGTACTTCTGATTGGGCTGAGGGTGGAATTTAGCAAGTTTGAAGTAAAAGTATTTGATGGACGTATACTATGTGTCAACAGCGCTCACTCAGTATCATTATCTCAGAGAGATGGCTTTTAGCTGGTTTTGCATCTGAACTCTTCATTTGTACAATTTGAATTTTAATGGGCTATTTTTTCCTATTAAAATTAATATATTTTTATGTATTTCATTATTATTTTTCAATAAATGGAACATTTCACATCAAAACAGACTGACAGAATTTATTTTTTTGAAGTGAGAATTGTCCCATATGGTGGAATTAAAAAATAAAAACTTGTGCAATGCCATGTAACTTCCTGTATAGCTTCCTATATGTATATACAGAGGCTTTTAGATATAATTTCTTCATTTTATTGAAGGGTTTTGGTGAAGGGTTATAGGTTTTGCATTTAGAAATATTTTTATACATTCTATAGATTTAGATATTTTTGGTTAGATAAATATCAGGCTTTGCATTGTAATTATTTTATGTTACATTTTCTCAAAATTTGTTGCAGTCTTATCAGTTAATTTCTCTCTCTCTCTTTGTGTGTGCGTGGGTGTCAATTTTGCACTCCCGATGTCACCCCTTGATTGCTGTGCAATTTTTTTCTGCACCATGGCTGATTTGTAGTTTGTACCACCAAAAGATTCTCTGAGTTTTGAATTTTCGCTGAATTTTTTATATATTCCCTATTCATTTTCTATGGCTGTCATTTTTGACCGCAAGGAGCCAAGTGTGATTTTTTTTTTTTTTTTACCCTTTAACATATCCAAATCATGTCCGGGATTTTTTTGTCAACAAAAGTCACCAATTGTCATCTAAAGCTACGATTTTTAAAATTTCAAAACATTAACTTTTTCAGAGGGCCAGAGGGTTAATATGATTCAGTGAGGGAGCTGTCCAATAAACATGAATTGATTCGGACCATTTTTGCAAAGTTTTTTAGTTCAGTGCAAGAACTGAATGAATGATTAATTCATAATCAATAGCATGTCTGGTTCAGTCAACAGAAATACAGGACACACATTAACTGCAGAAATATTTGCAGGGCAAACGTTTCTCAGGTCAGTCGGAGCACTCATGGTATGCACAGTGCGTACAACCGTGCAGACTCCACTGCCAGAGCAAATACTTCAGACAACACCACATAAAAAGAACTTTATGCATACTGGCATATTGCTTTACCCTATTTCGTAGTTCTTTCAGATCATTGGCAATTTTTTCCTGTTGTTCTTTATTCTCTTTGAGAGGTTCCAGATATTTCTTCTGCAATTCTCCCCAGAAATCTATTTCATCCTGCAACATGTGAAAAGAAAAACATATCAGTGGAAACTTACTTAATGCTAATATCTACTCTAGCCAAACATTTCACAGCAACTCAATGCATAAAAGCATAGTTTATACTGAAATGGTAGTTTAGTGTGGTCAAACAGTAAATTTAAAGTAAAAATATGTAATTAACATATCTGTGACAAAGAGCCCAAGGTCTGGCTAGTTAACATGACCAAAAAAAAACAACAACAAAAAAACAAAAAGAAACATAGGCATGCACAATATAATATAATATCCAGCAAAGAGAACCCTCAGGACAGTTTCAATTCAGGTTCAAAAGTTTTCAGAAGACATTTAATGTCACAAACTTTGCCTAGACACCAAATTCAGAATCAAAAGTTATGTTAATATGAACTCAGCAAAATGCCTTTCAGGGCTCTATGCTTACTTTTCTTTAACTTGTGCTCCTAATTAAAAAAAAATCAGGAGCACCATCTAATCAATAATCCAAAAATCTGATCAAACATTTGCGTTCCCATTACAAGGTGATATTTGACTCCTTAAAGTGATTTACAGGGGAATTTAGTTTTTACTGTCATAATGGCATTTTTCTTACTTTCTTAAAAGTATGTAGTCTTTTATATCAATTTTTTTTTAAATATATGTATAATAGAAGCTTTTTAAAATGTCTAATAAAAACAACAGTATAAGAACAAGTACAATAACAATACGTTATGATGAAATGAAATCAGTATTAACAACAGTAATTTGTACCACAGAGGTGGCACAGAAGAACACAAAAGTGGCTTTAGGTGCATTTTCATATGTTTAATGAGGCTCAGAGGTGGCATGAGAGGGCAGGCGCCACGGGGGGTGTGAGGGGGCGTCGCCCCCTCACCGGCACTATCCCGCCCCCTCAGAGCACCATTAATGTTAAAGTGGATTTTAATGATAAAATGTACTATTTAGAAATCACATTTGAGAAGTGTATTGTCGTCCTATATTGAATAATAAGCTAAAATAGCAATATTTAATTAAGGAGAGTCTGATAGGCAAGGTCGAATTTTGTCATCATGTAAATTTGCAGCTCTACTGAGGCTAAAGGTATGATTAAATATTTTGCTCGTGTTTTAAAGAGTTTGATGATTAGTCACAGTTGTCAGTGCTGTCAGGTTGTTTTAATACTCTGTTAAACAAACATGTAGGGTAGCAGGCATAAATTGCGTTTGATGGTGTTGTTGCGTGTCTGCATTCGTGGTAAAACTTCTGTTTTGTGTATATATATACACACATATAAAGACCGTTCGTTCAGAGCTCTGGACGTTGCTCACTAGCTGCAGTTTTTGTGCTTGTAGCAAATATGTTGGTTTATGGCGTGTTAAAACTTAAGCAATGTACCATAGCTATCTGTTTTTTCTTACTTGGGAGTGTTATATTTGCATTAATATGATCGCCCCCTCTTTGAATTTCAGACGCCCCCTCTTCAGCGCTCGGCTGGCGCCGGCTCTGGGCATGAGTGGAATCAAATTCATAAACTCATGTTTAGATTCATGTTTTAAATACAAATTTTAAAATACAGAAATGTTAAATGATTTAAATACCTGAAAAGATAGGATACTTTAAAAATGAAACTAAAACTGCAGGTAGAAGGCGCCAAGTCACCGATTTAATTATTGAATCATTTATTAATTTGATTTGTTCTAACGGCTGATACATTCAGGAATAAAGCAAGTGACTGTCTTTATAAATGGCAAATTGAATCGTTGACACGCGTTCATTCATAAATAGACTGTATGCACGAACGCTGCTGACGTATTTCCGGTAGAATCTTGGCCAGCCCATTTACTTCCGCATAGCGCATTCTATAGCGAATTATACTAGCGGCAAAACTCTTTCATAAGATTAATTTGACAGCGATTTATAATTTAAGTATTACAATATAGTATTATATAGTTATACATTATAGTAAGTACCAGAATGGCCCATTAGTGAAAGCTTGGGCGGGATTAAAGACAAGAGAGCATTTGTTGAAGGTTGATGATTTTAGATTTATTTTCGTAATAAATAATATAAACGTATATTTTATAACAATGTTGCCTGCACTGCAGGAATGTTAAATGTAATAAACAGTTTTAATACAATACTGTAAACATGTAAATATATATAAGTTTGAACAGATGCAATGCAGTAATGTAAACATATAAATATAACTGAACATTTATAATGCAGAAATGTAAATATAAATAACTTTGATACAGTGTTAAACATTTCATGTACGGTGATGTTGTGCAAATACAACATTAAATGATTATTTGTGTTCGTTTTTTTTAAATTTATTTATTTATTTTTTTTGGTGTGTGTTTTCTACACCTGTAGGCAATGAAATGAAAAAAAGTGAAACCAAACCAGAAGGTGGCAGCAAAAGGCTGTTTGAATAAGTGAGTTCAACAGATTCGTTCAAACAGCTGATTCATTCAAAAACGAGGCAAGCAACTGTCTTTATGAATGGATTACTGAATCACTAACTCATTTGATTCGTTAAAAACGTGGATTTATTCAGTAACGAAACGCTGTGTTGCTCAGAGACACAAAACAGTTCTGCTGTGGCAACGCAGGCTGCACAAGCAACATCTGGCATAACACAGGTCGATCGGTGCATCTCTATTTAAAATGTTAACTTTGCTTAGCTAAAGTCTTGATTGTGTCCTCCTACTCCCAAACTATGCGGCTTCTGCGACTTCCTCATCGACCTGAAACATGTCGCCCTCACGTAGATCACTCCTGTCACCTGATCCTTACTAGAAACTGAGATATTACTTATAGTTAGTCACATTCATAAAGTAAAATCCAAGATGTATATTAATTAAAAAAAAAAAAATCACATAAGATGCAAACAATGTACATAAAATGTAACTTTCACGGGTCAGTAGGAGAGATGAGGCGAGGACTCAAATGCAGGGAGAAAAGGGCCTTTTATTTAATGCAAACTACAACAAAAAGTACCCCAAGGGGAAAACAGACAGGCAGATCAGAACAGAGCACAACTGAGCACCAAACATGGCGCAACACAGGTCCATCTAACTCTCAACACGATAAATAAGTGAATAACGAACAGCCCAGGACTACAGACACAAGGAGACTAGTAGGGCTAGTAATGAGGGAGACACAGGTGGAATCACTGAAACAATAATGAGGTAACAAATGGGTGGGGTCAAACAATAAGCAGGAGAAACACATGGCACCAAACAAACACAACACAAGCCATGTGCTTACACAAACAGTGTCCTCTGGTGGCCACCCTGGGCACACCAGCTGACGACTGTGACAGAACCCTCTCTCTAAGGAGCGGATTCCAGACGCTCCACGATCCGCAGCACAAAACAAGAGTCCAGGTGGGAGGTGGAGAGGAGGCGGAACAGAGGGGAGGGATGGTGGGCCAGGTCTGTGGAGTGGAGGAGGGCCTGGAGACTGTGGCCGTATAAGCGACCAGGGTGGGGCCATAGGACAAGGCAGGTAGGATGGGTTAAGCCAGGGAGGATCGGAAGGCCCAAGAACCCTGGCTAATGACCAGGGAGGGATGGGAGGGATAGACCATGGGGGTTTAGAATCCAAGGGCACAATAGTGATCTTCACGACCACCCTGGCCGTAACAGGACAGGTGCAGAGTTCAAGAGCTGGTGCTGCCATCGCCACTTCGGGAGAATAGCGAGCGGGCACAGCCGCATCGGAAGGATTGTGAGCGGACACCGCCGCCTCGGGAAGATCGTGAGCGGACACCGCCGCCTCGGGAGGATCGTGAGCGGACACGCCGCATCGGGAGGATCGTGAGCGGGCTCCGCCGCATCGGGAGGATCGCGAGCGGGCTCCGCCGTCTCATGAACACAGTGAGCGTGAGCGGGCACCGGAGTTGGGTCCTCCTGGACCAAAGGACTTGGGACCACCGGACAGACAACAGCTGCTCGCACTGACGATAGAGGTGGCTCTGCTAAACTGGAGGCCAGCCTCCAAAGCCTAAGGCCCACTTTAATGGCTTCATACGACAAACTCATGGTACCTGGGAACACTGACACGGTATCCGTGATGGCTGAAGCCTTAGGCGTGGGACTTGTGATAACTAGAGAGTCTGGAGTCGCGGCCATCATGCAGAAAGGCTTTGGACTGGCCGCCATCCTGTGGAGGAGCTCTGGGCTGGTGGCCATTGCATTAAAAGGTTCTCCATGAGAAAGCCCTTCTCTTTGCAGTGCTGACTGCCTCCCACTGCGGACGAGGTACTCCACAAACCCCTCAAAAGACAAGTGCTCAGAGCCTAACATCCTCCAGTGACTAATGGGCTCATCAAGGGCATAGTTAAATAAGTCTTTCAGAGCAGAGTCGTTGTAGCCCAGCCCCTCTGCAGCACTCCTAAACTCCAGAGCAATCTCTCTTAGATCGGTTCCTCGTTGATGAAGGGAGCTCAAGGCTTCAAGCTGGAGCATGCGTTGATAGAGAGGGCTGTAGACATTAGAGGCCGGTAGATGGTGCGAGCCCTTCCTCTGCTGAGTCCTCATATTTGGCTGTTCGTTCTGTCACGGGTGAGTAGAAGAGATGGGGCGAGGACTCAAATGCAGGGAGAAAAGGGCCTTTTAATTAATGCAAAAAAAAACAAAACTACAACAAAAAGTACCCCAAGGGGAAAACAGACAGGCAGATCAGAACAGAGCACAACTGAGCACCAAACATGGCGCAACACAGGTCCATCTAACTCCCAACACGACAAATAAGTGAATAACGAACAGCCCGGGACTACAGACACAAGGAGACTAAGTAGGGCTAATAATGAGAGAGACACAGGTGGAATCACTGAAACAATAATGAGGTAACAAATGGGTGGGGTCAAACAATAAGCAGGAGAAACACATGGCACCAAACAAACACAACACAAGCCATGTGCTTACACAAACAGTGTCCTCTGGTGGCCACCCTGGGCACACCAGCTGACGACTGTGACAGTAACTAGATAGATATATTAATAAATAAATAAATAAACACGTACATGCAAAGACATAAAGTGTGAGAAACGAAGATGGCTAGAATCGATATTCGTATAACATTATAGTATGACAATACTCACCCTCAAAATTGTCGATGTAACTCTAAATATATCATTCAAAGCCCTTCTCTTTCTTACTGTTGAGCTGATTGCCTCACGATACGATTAACGTCATTTACAGTTATGCAGGGAAGCTCTTGTAAACAGCAAGTGTAGTATGTCATCCTCTCCTGCTCCAGTTTCACACAGTTATAACCAATAGCGAAAACGACTTCCGGTGCTGCACCGGATGTAACTGAGCGGACTGAGACTAAACGCAGAAGTGATCGTGCATAGAGTCAATTAAACACCGCTGTGTTTGAATGGAGATGCGCAGCGGCTTAGTTGTGATTTGTTTCAGACTATTTTTGACGAAGAATTAGAGCAAAATCAGGCAATAGTGTTATAGTCAGACAATGTAAGTCACTTAATATTAACTTCTTGTTTATTTAACTACTGTATTAAATCAATATCCCATTTGCAAACTCCCTAAAATCATTAAAAGCTGTCACTCTTGGTTCATTGTGAAATCACATAGTTTTATATAATCAACGAAGCTCTCTACACTGCACAATGAATCTCTTATTTACACTCTCTCCACACTTTGTTTATGAAAGGATTCGTGAGATATGTTTGCGATACATTACTCAAAGCTGCAAAAACAAGTAGAAACTGTTGAAGCTTCCCTCAGCGCAAACACAAATATGCTGATCGGGTCAGTCGGACCTGCAGTGTATGCACACAACTTTGCGTTTATCCAAAGTGCCATCCAGTTTTCTTTTTAAAATATTTCCCCCTACCAGAGTTACTAGTGCTTGCGCCGTTGTAGATAAGAGTGATAAACCCCTGACCCCCAATATCATCTGCGTGAAGCAAATTATGTTAATGACGCACCTGTCACACGCACTGGATCACGTGAGGTCACGAGGCATCGAAAGTAATCTCCGCGGATATATAAACAGGAAGTAGGTGAGCGTTCAGCACCAGACATTGAGTTCATGTTGGACTACAGTGAAGGTCGTCTCTCTTTCTCATCCCTCAACTCACGTGAGTACCGCTTAGCGGGGTTATTTGTATATCTGTCTGTGTGCGTGTGAGAACACGGATTTCCTGGTGGGAATCTCTACTCCGTAGACGGAGCGTTCTCATATCAATTGCGTGGTTTACCTGCTCACTCGCGTGTTTCCGCGTTTGAGTTCTCCTCCACGCTACACAGGGACCTTTCCTCGATCATTCATTTCCTGTCTTGCCTCCGTGACAGAATGTCTGGTCCCGAGATAATCCAGGCGGATTTGGAACATTTGTGGGGAGTTATGCAGCAGCAGGCTGTGGAACTTGTGGATCCGCTCGGATCTCACCGCCCTGCAAGCGGATCACGACGACCTGGCCACTGCTCAGACTCCTCCCGCCGAACCAATTCGCCAAATTCCTCCTTCCAACCAACCCAAAATTTCACTCCCGGACAAATGGGATGGATCCGGTACCCGGTGTGATGTTTTCCTCACTAATCTCTCCCTTGTGTTTGAGTTCCAGCCATCACGTTACCCCACGGACCGCAGCCGGATCGCTCTCCTCACATCACTCCTCACGGGGCAGGCAGCAGAGTGGGCTACGGCGGTTCTGAAAGCCGATGGAGACTCCGCTTACTCATACCCCGCGTTTACCGCCAAGCTCAGAACCGCCTTCCAACATCCTGAGAGCGAGGTGGAGGTGGATTCTCGCCTGTACCATCTTAGACAAGGAGGGCGCAGCGTCAGCAAATACACCACGGAATTCCGCACGCTGTCCGTTCAAACCACTTGGAGCGACGCCGCTCTCCACACAGCCTATTACGAAGGACTTTCCATCCGTCTCAAGGAAGAATTGGCTGTGCAGGAGCTTCCTACCACCCTGGAGGGCATGATACAGCTAGCCCTCCGGGTGGATCAGCGAATGTCTCACTCCACTAAATCTGTCTTTCGCTCTTTCACAGGATCCACCAGCCACCAGAGGTCACCAGAGCCATCCACCTTCCACGCTGTCGCTGCGTCTCCGCCTCCTCCACCAGTCATCTCAGAGGCCCATTCTAGCGGAGCTGGGGAACCCATGCAAATAGGACGCACTTCCCTGGCAGCAGAAGAGAGGGCTAGACGCTACCGCGAAGGACTTTGTGCCTATTGCGCCTCCCCGGACCACCATTGCGCCATCTGCCCTCTTCGTCCGGAAAACGGACAGACCAGGTGAAGAGGGGGAGGTCTTCATCTGGTTCCAACGTTGCCAAATCCTACCCGGAGTCCGTCATTTCCCGGCTGCTGCTCGAGGTATCAATCCTCTTGGGCCACCAACGGATCGTGACCACCGCATTCGTTGATTCGGGTGCGGCTGGGAAATTTATCGATCAAGCTTATGCTTCCCAGCTGGGGATTGTAACCGAGGTGTTATCCCAACCTCTTAATATCACAGCCATTGACGGTCGCCCCCTAAATCTCAGTCCCATCACTCACCGCACCAAGGAACTCACTCTAGTAATCGACACCCACTCTGAAAACATCCAATTTTACATCACGAAGATTCCCTCACCTCCCATCATCCTCGGACACCCGTGGTTGGTCGCTCACGATCCTTTCATCTCCTGGACATCCAACTGGATTGTGCACTGGGGCGCGACTTGTCAGGAGCTTTGTCTCCGGGCTAAGGTTGGGACGTGTTGTCGACCTTGAGGCCATTCCCGTCCCGTATCGTGACCTGGCCGAGGTCTTTAGTAAGCGCAGCGTGGCTCGGCTGCCTCCTCATCGCCCCTACGACCTTGCCATCGACCTCGTGCCAGGCGCGGTACCACCCCGCGGCCACCTATACTCTCTTTTGGCGGACGAACATCGAGCTATGGAAGAGTACGTGGCTGAGGGTCTCCGCGCCGGTACCATCCGTCCTTCCAGCTCCCCCGCAGCCGCGGGGTTCTTCTTCGTCAAAAAGAACGACGGGGGTCTCCGCCCTTGCGTCGACTACCGGGGGCTTAATCAAATCACCATCAAAAACCGTCACCCACTTCCACTTACTAACACCGCCCTGGACGCCCTCTCTGGTGCCCACTTTTTCACGAAGTTGGACTTACGGAGCGCATACAATCTGGTCCGCATCAGAGAGGGTGACGAGTGGAGGATGGCCTTCCTAACCCCCACCGGCCACTACGAGACCCTCGTTATGCCGTTCGGATTATGCAACAGTCCGGCGGCCTTTCAACACTTCATCAATGACGTTCTCTGGGACATGCTGGGTAGATGGTGCTATGCTTACCTGGACGACATCCTCATCTACTCCAAGACTCTAGAAGAGCATACCCAGCATGTCCAGGCAGTCTTACAGAGGTTGCTGGCCCACCAGTTGTTCTGTAAGTTGGAGAAATGTGCTTTCCACCAGCACACCACCACATTTCTAGGGTTCGTAATATCTGCCCAGGGTGTGGCCATGGATCCCCAGAAGCTGGAGGCTGTGCGCTCGTGGCCCCTACCCACGTCGCTTAAGCAGCTACAGCGCTTTCTGGGGTTCGCCAACTTCTATAGGCGTTTCATCTGGGGCTTCAGTTCAACTGCAGCGCCTCTCACTGCTCTCACCAGACCATCTCGCGGAGAATTTCACCTCACCCCGGAAGCTATGCAAGCCTTCAAGACACTCTGCCACCAATTTACCTCGGCTCCTGTCCTTATTCATCCTGACCCTGCCAAATCCTTCGTTGTGGAGGTGGACGCCTCCGATGTGGGCGTAGGAGCCGTTCTCTCCCAGCGCGGTCCAGATGAGAAACTACATCCATGTAGTTTTTTCTCCAGAAAGTTCAATCCCACGCAGCAGCGTTACGGGGTAGGGGACCGTGAACTGTTGGCCATCAAGTGACCCATTCACCGTCTGGACCGATCACCAGAATCTCACCGTCATCCGTCAAGCCAAACAACTCGACCCCAGGCAACTTTCATCTCTCATACCGCCCAGGTTCCAAGAACACCAAAGCCGATGCACTCTCACGCCAGCACCAGAAGGACACCACTTCCCCGGAACCCGCACCTGTCCTGCCGTCACACATCATCTTGGCTCCTCTCCGGTGGGGGTTAGAAGAGAGAGTCCGCCAAGGTCACAGCCAGGAACCCCCACCATCGGACACACCCACTGGACGCCTCTTCGTTCCCAGCGCCCTGCGCCAGGAGGTGCTTCAGTGGGGACACGACTCCACGTTGGCGGGTCATCCGGGAGTCCAACGGACCATCAGTTTCATCTCTCGAGCGTTTTGGTGGAGGACGCTGCGGAGGGACGTACAGGAGTACGTCCAGGCCTGTAACATCTGTGCCCGCTCCAAGACCATCAACGCGCCCTCCACCGGGGAGTTGCAGCCCCTCCCCGTATCAAAACGACCCTGGACCCACATCTCCCTCGACTTCGTCACTGGACTCCTCGAATCCCAAGGAAAAAACACCATCCTAACCATCGTGGATCGCTTCTCTAAAGCTGTGCACCTGGTGGCTCTCTCCGGACTCCCCTCTGCCAAAACCACCGCTGAGTTAATTCTTGAACACGTAGTCCGCCTGCATGGGTTCCCCAAGGACTTCGTCTCGGACAGAGGGCCCCAGTTCACGGCCAAGTTCTGGCAGGCCTTCTGCCGTCTGGTCAGTACCACCTCCAGTCTGTCATCCGGGTTCCATCCTCAGACTAACAGCCAGACGGAGCGGGCCAACCAACAACTGGAGCGCTACCTCTGATGCTTTGCCAGCGAGCATCAGCGCTTTTGGGCTAGCTACCTAGTTTGGGCTGAATTATCTAACAACCTCCACACCTCCACCACCACCGGCCTAAGTCCATTCGAGGTATGCTACGGATTTCAACCTCCCACATTCAAACATCAAGAACCGGAGGTTGAAGTTCCGTCCGCCCAACAGTTGGTCCGCCGGTGTCGGCGGCTTTGGAACCACGCTCGTGCTGCCATCCAGAAGACCAACCAACGCTACATCATTCAGCACCGCTGCCGACACCCTCCGGGACGATTGTTCCATGTGGGTGAGAGGGTTTACTTATCCACCAGGAACATCAATCTCAAGACAGACTCCAAGAAACTCACTTCCCGCTACATCGGTCCCTTCAAGATCACCCATCGGTTAAACCCTGTCACCTTCCGGCTCCAGCTGCCTGCTTCCCTCCGGATTCATCCCGTCTTCCATCAGTCCCAACTAAAACCAGTTTTTTTCTCTCCTCTGTCTCCCCAGATTCCCGCTCCCCCCCCACCCCGGATTATTGACGGTGGTCCTGCCTACACCGTTCGGAGAATCCTCGACTCGCGCCGCCGTGGCCGTGGCATCCAGTATCTCGTTGACTGGAAAGGCTACGGTCCGGAGGAGCGGCCTTGGGTTCCCGGACGGTTCATCCTGGACCCCACTCTCATCCAGGACAACCGTCGTCGGGTATCCTCCTCTTTGGGACCGTCTGGTGCCGGTCCTGGAGGGGGGGTACTGTCACACGCACCGGATCACGTGAGGTCACGAGGCATCGGAAGTAATCTCCGCGGATATATAAACAGGAAGTAGGTGAGCATTCAGCGCCAGACATTGAGTTCATGTTGGACTACAGTGAAGGTCGTCTCTCTTTCTCATCCCTCAACTCACGTGAGTACCGCTTAGCGGGGTTATTTGTATATCTGTCTGTGTGCGTGTGAGAATGCGGATTTCCTGGTGGGAATCTCTACTCTGTAGACGGAGCGTTCTCATATCAATTGCGTGGTTTACCTGCTCACTCGTGTGTTTCCGCGTTTGAGTTCTCCTCCACGCTACACAGGGACCTTTCCTCGATCATTCATTTCCTGTCTTGCCTCCGTGACAGCACCTTTGTGTTTCAGTAATTTATTGCGTTATTTGCGTTAAATTATTTGAACGCAATAAGGATTTTGGATTATTTGCATGCGTTAACACGTTAACTTTGACAGCCCTATATAAAACACACACAAAAAAAATGTCAGAAGACATATCCATGTATGACAATGCAAATATTTCTTGTCTTTGGGATGTGCTGGAGCAGGCTTTACATTGTCTGTCCAAAAAAAAGTTGCACATTCTAATATTTAATTGGAGCGCCTTTAGCTTTAATAACATTGTGCTTTCACTGTGATATTGTTTTGACAACTTATGCAACATCACAATGTTTATTTCCATCAAGAGTTGCATTCATTTTTGGCTGTGGTCTTGTATTGACAATGCGAGAGTCAAACTACTCTTTAAAGTCGATTCCTGCACATCCTAAAGACTTTCAGTGGGGTTATGGTCAGGACTCTGTGGTGGCCAATTCATTAATGCATTAATTCACAGATTTGGGTCCAATAAATCTTGACATTGCCATCCTGGAATATTTACATGGTTACATGGATGTTTAAGAAACAGATACACTGCAAAAAATGCTTTTCTAGCTTAGATTTTTTGTCTTGTTTCCAGCCAAGATATCTAAAAATTCTTAAATCAAGAAGGATTTTCTAGACAAGCAAAAATGATTGTCTTGTTTTCAGAAAAAAGACATCAAATTTAAGTGAGTCTTTGCTTAGAACAAGCAAAATAATCTGCCAATGGGGTAAGAAAAATAATCTTATTTCAAGAAGAAAACAAGATTATTTTTCTTACCCCATTGGCAGATTATTTTGCTTGTTTCAAGCAAAAACTCACTTAATTTTGGCTTGTTTTTTCTGAAAACAAGACAATCATTTTAGCTTGTCTAGAAAATCCTTCTTGATTTAAAATTTTTTAGATATTTTGGCTGGAAACAAGACAATAAATCTAAGCTAGAAAAGCATTTTTTGCAGTGTAGCTACACACTGCATCAGTTAGGGTTAAAAGAATTGCAAAACATATCACATGCCAGAAACATATTTATTAGAGCAATCATCATCCAATCCTAGACTCCTCAGTATTTGCTTATTTAAAACCAAATGGTGATATATATATATATATATATTTCTTTTTATGCAGTGTAATATAATATAATATAATATAACATTTCAACTAGTTAGTTTTACCGGAGGGAGTGTAGATTCTTTGCAGGAAAATTTCTTCTGCAGATGTTTAATCCAAGGGTCTGGAAATAAACATATTAGTTTTAATGGTGGTCAAATTCAATAAGTCTACCTAGAATATTATGATATAAAGGGGAAAGTTCACCCAAAAATGTAAATTCTCTTATGATTTATTCACCCGTAAGTTGTTCCAAACCTTTATGAAAGTCTTTCTTCAGCTGAACACAAAATATGATATTTTGAATAATGTGGGTAACCACACAGTTTCTGGTCCCCCATTGACTTCCATAGTATTTATTTTTTAAAATTCTATTTATTTATTCTATTATATTTATTATTATTATTATCTAAAATACTATGGCAGTCAATTGGGTCATTTTTGGGTGAACTATACCGTTCAACTATACCCAGTCATACTTACTTTGATGACTAAGCTGGTTCTCAGGTTCCCTATATTGTAGGAATACAGATTTACTTTTAGTACTAGTATTAAAAACAATCCTGTATTTAAAATAGTTAAATTTTAAATTACTACATAGATATATGGAAGTGTCAGTGTAAAATTGTGTGGACATGTTTTTACTTTTGTGGTGTGGTTTCTGCTGGTAATATCTCACTCTTCTCTTTAGTTTCCAAACATAGATATTTGCTGCATGTGACATTCATTATCTTCTTCTTGATGGTATCGACTGCTGTAGTTTTAGCCTGGCCACCAGATTCACGAGTGCCCCACGAGACATTGTTCATGTTGACTATGGAGTAAATGGCTAAGAGTAGATACCCACTGGGAATGCAGATGAAATATAATAATCCATAGACGACCAGTGAGAAATCCTGAGGGTGTAAAGCTGCTGTGATGATGTACAAAGCCACCATGGTGATGAGGAACAGACCACTGGGGGTCAGAAAAGTCTGTTCCCTCACTAAATCACCTGTGAGATTTGACATGAGAAAAGTAAGTATTTTTCACTCGTCAAGTCATTCAGCTACGTATTTATGATATTTAGAAACCTCATGAAATCCAAATGACAGTTTTGTGGGTTTTAAACAATGTAGTACTGCCATCTTTAATTAGTCTAAAAATATTGATGGACTAAAAAGCTACATTTATTTGATCAAAATACAATAAAAACAGCAATATTTTGAAATATCATTATGATTTTTTTTAAAGTCTTCTATTTTAACATATGTTAAAATATTATTTATTTGAGGGCAAAACTGAACTTTCAGCAGACATTACTCCAGTCTTAAGAATTTATTCTAATATGCTGATTTAGTGCTTTAATAAAAAAATCTTCTTATTGTCAGACATTTGTGCTGCATTATATTGTAGCAGACACTGTAAGTTCAAAAGAACAGCATTTATTTGAAGATATCTGAACATTTTTAGCACATATACAGTGGGTATAGAAACACATCACCCCCCTTTAAAATTTTTTGGAAAGCACTTTGGCCAACCTAAGTTGTTTTTAAATGTGCTATACAAAGAAAGAAAGAAACAAACAAAATAACCACATTTTGTTGCTTTGCTGCCTGAAATGAGGACAGACACAGTTTTTATCACAGTCAGTTTATCCAAGTCTTGTTTTCCTGCCTGGTTATATCGTCTTGTCTGCCTTCAGGCTCCCCTGGACCTTTCGCCCGTTGTGGATATTACCCTTTGCCTTGTCGTTCGGACTCTGCTCGCCCTCGTATGAACTCTAGCCTGCCTATTTGGAATACCTGTTTTCCTCTCCCCTTGGATAATGTTTGCCCCTGATCAACCCTCGCCTGCCTCACGGTTTACTCTTGTGTCTTGCTCTTATATACCCTGTTTGCCACTGCTCGACCCTGCCTGTTTTTTACAATGTCTCTGTCTCGTTATAATAAAAGCTCTCATTTGGATCCGCCCGCTTCATGTCTCCCTTTGTTCCGTTTCAGTTGGAAAAAGGATCACCCCCTTTTTTAAGCACCTTTTGCTTTAATTACAGCCTTCAGTCTGTTGGGATGTCTCTATTAACTTTGCACATCTAGACTTTGCAATATTTGCCCACTCTTCCTTGCCGACCTGCTCAAGTTCAGTTCAATTTGATGGTGACCGTTTGTGGACTGCAGTTTTAAAGTCATTCCACAGATTTTCAATGGGGTTTAAGGGTGTACTCACGCTAGGCACGGTTGCCTTGAATTGAGCCAGAGCGCAAGTGTCCCCCCCTCCCCACTCCCCCACAGGCCTGCACTCACATTTGCACTTTACGTTCTGAGCCGGAGCACACTTATGTCATACAAGATAGCAGGAAGAAATCCACTTTTGCTCATTTTTGGCCTAATAAATGTATAATTTATGCCATGCAGTAATTTTTACTTGCATGTCTCACGGAGTTGTTATTACGGAGACAGCTAAAGTTATGAAAGAATTTGCAGCTTTACTCACAAACTACAATGCTGATCATCAATCCAGACTCACCAGACTCGTTATAAACCTAAATATACTTGATTTATTTGAAATAGTGTAGTAGTAGTAATAGATGATGACAGTAGCACACAAAAAATAGTAGCTGTTCCATGCTCCGGCGCAGTTAGCGCTCACTCTACATGTTCACCGCACTTGAGCCCAACTGAACCCTGCCCTGGCCCCACCTCTACCAACCCAGCCAGAGATGACTAAACGAATTGCACCCGGGTGCAGTACGAAACGATCACAATAGTCAAACGTGCTCAGGCATGGTTCAGATCGTCTAGTATGAGTACAACCTAATGCCAAGTTCACACTGACCAATTTTTGCCCCAATTTTCACTCACCAAGAGGTTTTGCAAAATCACAGACAAATGCCCGAATTCGGAGGCAAATCAGTGCTTGTTGACGCCAGTGACAACCACGCAGTGTGAATTATCAAAGATGCGACCTAAGAGAATATAATTCTGATATAATGCTAAATATATGAACCTGTTGGCGAAATCCTGCTGCGTGAAATGAGTTCTGACTGAAAAATACATCAGCGACGACCTACACCCAATGAGAGAGCAAGATACAGGGCAGCGGGAAGTTCGTGAATTGTTCGAGAGTTATATGAAACGTAGTGTGCAGACCAGACAGAGTTGTCAGTGATTCTTTCTATTGTAAGGTCATGCAGTGTGTAACCTCCTGTCGCCAATTCATTGTGCAATGTAAACCGAGAAGCAACTGAATGCTACCCCAGATAGTCGTCCAGTGTGAAAACAATGGTGATCCAATGACTTTGAAAATCGTGCAGTGTGAACTTTAGTCTGGGCTCTGAAAAGGCCATGCAAGGACATTCACCTTTTTCTCCTTCCACCACTGTGTGGTCAGTTTTGCTGTGTGCTTTGGGTCATTGTCATGTTGGAAGGTAAGCCTTCTTCCCATTGACAACTTTCTGGCAAAGGGCAGCATATTTTTTATCAAGAATTTGACAGTATTTTGCCCCATCAATTGTCCCACTATCCTGACAAGCGCTCCATGGGGAGATGTATTGGATTTCCACCAGACATATCATTTGGTGTTGAGGCCAAATAGTCTAATCTGACCATAACACCTTTTTCCAAGTGTCCTTAGAATCTTCAAGACGCATTTTGGCAAAGCTCAGTCGTGACTGGATGAGGCCTTTCTTGAGGAGAGGCTTTTTTCCATACAAGCCACATTTGTGGAGAATTTGTGATATTGTTGTCACGGCTACACAATGACCATGGCTTTGTCATAAATTCCTGCAACTGCTTCAGAGTTGCTGTAGGTCTCTTGGTAGCCTTTCTGACCAGTTTCCTCCTTGCTCTTTCATCCAGTTTGGAGCAACGTCCTGATCCAGGGAGGGTTTGTGTTGTACCAAATACCTTCCACTTCTTAATAACAGACTTCACTGCGCTTCTACGCACTGATAAAGCCTTTGAATTTTTTTGTATCCATCTTCTGACCTGTGTCTGTGCACAACTTTATCCCAGAGATCTTTTCACAGTGCCTTGTCACCCATAGTTAATTGTTTGCTTCAGTTAAGGACTGAAATGCTCCAGGTAAACTGTTTTCATACTGAGCTAATAAAAACAATCACAACTGAAAGTCAAACGACTTTGTCTGCCTTTGAGAAGGTGATAAACTAAACCTGATTGAGTTTACAACTCATTTTTAGGAGGGGGGTGATCCTTTTTCCAACTCAATCATTCTGTGTTTTTTTCTCTGACATGTTGGTGTTTTATCTTTCACTTGGATGTTATAAGTTGCACTGAGTAAATACAGCTTGAGAAAACCAAAAGTGTGTCTGTCTTAATTTTTTTGGGCTGCAAAGCAACAAAATGTTATTATTTTAAAAGGGGGTGATTCTTTTCTGTTCGACTTAATTCGGTGCTGCGCAGACCAATCGGTGTACAACATCAAAGTACCCATTCACCGATCGGTCTGTTCAGTGCTGCTTTAAAGGAGAAAAAACTTCAGTTTAGTTTTGATTATCATGTCTATCACGCTGAAATCATGTGTTCTAAACCATATTAGTTTAGTTTAAACTTCTGATATAGGGTTTTCTGAGGACACACATCTAAAGCACGCTCACAGAAAGCGGCTATCATATGGCATGTGAGTACTAAACTAAGTTGTGTTTAATATCTTACTACTTAAACTGTTAAATACACACAAATTTATTTTAAAAACACACAGGAGTTACTTCACAGACAGTTATGTATGTGAAGGTAAACAGCTGGGAAAGAAACACGGATGTTATGTTAGATCTGTGCGGCAGCAGTGTAATATAAAATAAATCAATAAATCGTTCCAGGTTCCGAGGGAACCAGATTCTGCGTCCGAAAACGCTTTGGGAACGCCAACAGCGAGACGACGCTCTAAACATGTGTAATCTGGCCAATCGATGGGTGAGATGTCACGGGCGGGTGATGTAAGTGACCAGGAAGCATAAAAGCCTGTGCGGCGGAGTCGGCGTCAGCTTCGGGGAATGAAGCGAGCACTCGGAGGGACCCTCGAGGATCCCATACGTAACCTGGGACATTCCCATACAGAAACTCGGGAACGAGATGCCCACGCCACCAGACTTCCAAATCCCTGCCTAGGGAACAGCTAGGGCAGGAGGACAGAAGAGCCCAGAGTGGCTCGGACATCTAGGTTATAAAACCTAACAGAGGTGAGGGGCGTGGACCATCCCGCAGCATTATAGATGTCCTGAATGGGGACACCTGTCAGAAGTGCCTTGAGGCTGCCATAGCACGGGTAGAATGACCCTTGACCCCCAAAGGTGAGGGGAAATCAGAGGATTCGTACAGGTAAGTAGAAGAAATGGCATCCACAATCCACCTGCTGAGGGTCTGCTTAGAGGCAGAAAGACCCCTTTTAGGGGGACCATAGCATATGAGTAGTTGGTCCACCTTACACCACAGGGCAGCTCTGTGGACGTATGCATCCAGAGCTCGAATTGGACACATACAATTAAGTTTCCGCTGGTCTGGCTCCCTGAAGGGAGGAGGACAGAAAGCCTGAAGAACGACCGGCTGTGGTGCGGCAGTAGGGACCTTGGGAACATATCCCGCTTTAAGGTAAAGAAATGCTTTAGCCATGCCATGAGCAAAGTCTAAATATGAAGGGGCCACCGAAAGGGCCTGCAGGTCCCCAACCCACTTGAGGGAAGTTGGTGCTAAGAGCAAAGCAGTCACAGAGAGGGGCGTGGTAGGCCAAAATTGCCACCACGTAAACAATTAAGGTGGAGTGGGTAATCCCTGTGGAGAAATGAGCCTGCAGGAACTCAGTTAACTGGGTCCTGCTGGTGGTCTCCACACCATGAAGTGAAAAGCTTCCACTTCAGGGCATACAGTTTCCTCGTGGAGGGAGCTTTGGATTGGAGGATGGTCTCAACAACCTCGGTTGAGAGACCAGAAGCTATGAGCTGTGCTCCCTCAGGGGCCACACTCACCATAATCAAATACCGTATTTTTTATCTGAAAATGATTATTCACTGTGTGTATATATAACTGAATAAAAATGGGAAGTGCGGCCTTGGTAACTAGCTGAAATACTGAGTTTTTTTATACATAATTTTAAGTTAACTTTTATTTCAAGTAACAAAAATATTTTTTTATGGTTTTAATTTTAACATCATTTTTAGTTTTAATTAACAGTAATAACCTTAATTCTTGCTAAAATATTCATTTCTTTTAAAAATCACTCGTATTGTGTGAATAGGAAAAATGTTGACATTGGGAAGGAAAAAAAAAAATAAAATCAAAATTGTTACCTATGATTGAGAGAATTGTTCCCGCCATGATAAATGCATAGAGTGTACTCATGATTGCTGCAACTGTAATCTGTGTGTCAGATTTCAATTTGAAGCACAAGATGAGGTAGACAGTAGGGGGCACTATGGCCAAAATGAGGGCTACATTTTTATCCATTTTAAAGATGAACACAAAGCTTCCTGCAAGAAAAACAGAAACACTTTATCAGAAATTTTGAACAAAAGATTTGGCATTTTGCCAAATTAGGACAATAAATCTAGTGAACGCTGTCCTTTAAAAAAAAATTTGTTGTGCAAAACTGTACCTGATATCATGAGACAGACGGTGGCAGGGCACAGGATGAAAGCTGCCATTCTGATAATCTGGTACAAGATGTAAGGTTTTGAGATCACTTTTGAGGTCAGTTTTCCTGAGCCAAAGAGGATGATGGTGTTGGCTATGGTAGAGGCTACCCAGCGTCTGCGCTGATCGTAGAACTCTTTAAAATCCTGTGGAGCGTTGGTGTAGGCATCAGATGCTGCATTGTACTCCACCCTCCACCCCTGCTGCAGCATCAGAGTGCACAACCAGCGGTCCTCACCTGACATTAGACCAAAAAGAGAGTGAATTACTTCAGTCTAGGTTGAACTGATATTATTTGTCAGTGGTCAGCTTCAAGCAGACCTTGATCATACTGGACGTAGTGGCTGGCTTCAGTGGCTTTGGTTGTGTATCTCTTCATGACGTTGTCGTCCATGAGTGCAGCTCCTCTGAAAAGACTGAAACATCCAGAGCTGCACAGTACGCAGCCGAACACGTGCTCTGCAGTCTTTTGTAGCCAGTGGCCTACCGCATATTCAAACTTCTGATACCACACCATGGGCCCTTCAAGCATAGTGAAGAAATGATCTCATTAGTACATTTTTTACCTTTATAAGTAGTCATTAGTGCATATGTAAAATGGATCTTTTCTTTACCTCTAGAGAAGTGATTCTCAGATTTTACAATGTTAGTTCAGCAAAATAGTTATATATTGTACCATATTTATTTTGATTTTGATTTTTTTTCATGGTTTTCAAAGATAAGTGCATGTCTTTGTTGGCATTTACCTAATTTGGCTAATTTAAAGTCAACCTTAATTTATATAGCGCTTTTAACAATATAGATTGTGTCAAAGCAGCTTTACAGTGTTAAATAGGACAAATAAATAGTGTAATAATGCAAAAAGACAACACTAAATATAAAATTTTCAGTTAAAGTCATTTCATCATTGATTCAGTGATGTCATCATTCAGCTCAGTTCAAATAGTATCTGTGCTTTCAAGTTGACGATATCGCTGGAAATAAAGTGTTTTACCAAAATTCTACCAAATGACATGAATTTGCTAAAAAAAAACAAAAAACACTTTGCTTAATTTACTGTACTTACTATTTATTTTATCTGTAATAATATCTTCAAAAAATAATTAATTAATTGCTTGTGCAATTTCTTTGGTCTCCATAGGACTTCTAGGCACCCCCTCCCCTTTTTTATTGGTCACATCTTAATCACATTAAAAAACACAAAATAATAGTCTCAAATTTGTTTGCGATACTGTATATATATATAGCATTCTGCAAAATATTAAGATATCACGGCGATCTGATTCTGGAATGTTTTTTTTTTTTTTGGTTACTTCAACATTACTGTAGTAAAACCATGTTATAAGCAAAAAAGCCATTTTTCATATCTCCTGACCACTAGACAGCACTGTGCCGAAACACCGCAGGTAGCCTCAGGTAATGCTTGTTATAACACACACCAAGTTTGGTCTCAATACGCCAAACCATTGCAGAGATATAGCCTCACATCCATATTTGCGCCTTTTTCGCAGAATTCGTTCACGCATTATTTGAGAATGGTTTGACTAATCAACTTGAATTTCATAACTTTTTGCCAGCATGATCTGAACATGATCTGAGCCAATTTTGGTTAAAATCAGACAAACCGTCTAGGAAGAGTTTTATGAACTATTAAAAATAGCGAAACCATATAATTTTTAATTTTGGTGTCCATTTGAGGAAAATCAGAGGAAAAAAGACATTATACGAAATAGCATTTTGTAATATAAAAACTAATAAGCGAGTGAGAAAACTATCAAAATATGGGCAATTCGAGCATTAAGGACAGTCATCTACAACAGAGGTCCACAACCACCAGGTCGCGATCCACTACCAGGCCGTGAAAGAATTGCTACCAGGTCGCGAGAACATTCTTGGGAAAAATGTGTATATGATGCTTTATTATGTATTGTGCATAAATAGTTGTTATAATTATTCAATATTTTCGTTGTATGCGATTGATATGGAGTAGCAATTTGACTATTTCTTGTTAAATTAATAAATAAAAGACTGCTCTGATCTGCCTTTTATCCTATTAGGGCTTAAACAATAGAATGACCAAATAATCCAAAACGATAAAATGATCAAATAACAATCTTTTATACTTAATATCTATTCCAACCTGTGCCTGTTGGATGAATCCTGCCACAGGCAACGCCAGCCTCTGGGTAGAGTTTAAGTCTGTCAATTAACAGCATGACTGCAGCTGGCTGGAAATCAGTATCCCCATCCAGGGCCAAGATATATGTATTCTCTTTCTAAGGAGCATTGAAAACATAGGAACATATGATGGCTGATACTATATTACTTTCTAGAAAAAACATTAATGAAGTCTAAAGTTAAGCCACCAACCTTCAGTCTCTTCTTGAGGTTATCCAGTTCTTTACCTTCCTCAAACTGTTTGTTAAGTCTCCAGCCAAGAATGTAATACATGTACATTATCTGCGAACCCAGATGATTAGTGAATTTTTGGGTACAAAACATCTGTAGCGATGTTTTAACTGGATCTTTAGTAAATACCTGAGACCATCTTTTTTTGTGACGGATTAGTGTCTTGTCTTTGAGGTGAACCATCATCAAATTGCTGTTAGGAAGGATGTATTTCAGCCGACCCCCATAAGGGGTGTTTATGATCTCGGGTGGTGGTGCTGCCTTCTGCTTGAACGTACATGGATCCTCTTCAATGAAAGTGCTAATGTAAGTGCAGAATTGGTAGATTAGTTTTTGCACATAAGTGCTCAGTAAAAACAGATTTAATTAGGGAAGATTCTTACATGTATACTTCTTTAATTACATCCATAAGAATTTCAGCATACTCATTTGCATGTCTTCCATTATCAACATCCTTGAAAGCGTCATCAAAATAAATATGAAATTCAAACTCGACATCATTCTCAACATTACTCTGATCTGTGGTCTTGGGCCTATATTTATCAAGCCTGGGAGTAAAAGAAATAGTATTGCAATTACAATTCAACTGATATTTTAACAAATTGAGTAAGTGTAGTCAATATTTACCTGAACATAGAGACGATTATCTTCATCATTTCATCATAGGTCTCATGCCACATTGTGGCACAAAGAAACACTTTGACGGTTTCTTCTGACCTGAGGAGTAAATTAAATATTTATGAAGTCATTTCCTATTAAGAAATCTAAAAGAAAATTTTGTCTGATACAGTATCTCACAAAAGTGAGCACACCCCTCACATTTCAGCATTTTTAGTATATCTTCTTAAGGAATAATACTATAGAAATGACACTTGGATATACACTAGAGTAGTCAATGTGCAGCTTGTATAGCAGTGTATATTTACTGTCCCCTAAAAATAACTCAACATACAGACATTATTGTCAAAATAGCTGGCAACAAAAGTGAGTACACCCTAAGTGATAACAGCACTATGTCATTTAACCATGCAAAGCCACATGTCATATTCATAATGTTCATGTTTTTGTCTGCTTGACAGGACCATACACATAAGTTGTGTATCTTGTATTAGAGCAGTTCAAATTTGGTACTTTGAGTACAGCTCTCTCATACTGACCACTGGATGTTCAACAAGGCACCTCATGGCAAAGAACTCTCTGAAGATTTGAGAACTAGAATTGTTGCTCTCCACAAAGATGGCCTATAATGGCAAAGATGGCTATAAAAAGTTAAGTAACAACCTGAAACTGAGTTACAGTACTGTGGCCAGGGTCATACAGAGGTTTTCCAAGACGGGTTCCATTCAGAATAGGCCTCACAAGGGTCGATCAAGGAAGTTGAGTACAGAACCTGGCTTCAAAAAACAGATGCACGAGTGCTGCCAGCATTTCTTTATAGGTTGCAGAAGTAGAAGGTCAGCTTGTCAGTGCTCAGACCGTATGCTGCACACTGCAACAAGTCGGTTTGCATTGGCGTCATCCGAGAAGGAAGCCTCTTCTGAAGCTGGCTTATATACAAGAAAGCCTGCAGAAAGTTTGGTGAAGACAACCTGTCCAGGAGCATGAGTTACTGGAACCATGTCCTATGGTCTGATGAGACTAGATACAACATAAACCTGTTTGGCTCAGATGGTGTCCAGCATGTGTGGTGATGCGCTGGTGAGGAGTACCAAGAAAATTGTGTCTCTCCTACAGTCAAGCTTGGTGGTGGTAGCATCTTGGTCTGGGGCTGCATGAGTGCTGCTGGTACTGGGGAGCTGCAGTTCATTGAGGGAAACATTGATTCCATTATGTACTGTACATTTTTGAAGGAGAACATGATGCCTCCCCTTCAGAAACTGGGGCAAACAGCAGTTTTCCAACATGATAATGACCCCAAACACACCACCAAGATGACAACTGCCTTGCTGTGGAAGGTGTGGGTGAAGGTGATCTGACCCTATTGAGCACCTATGGGGCATCCTTAAACGGAAGGTGGAGAAGCACCATGTGTGTAACATCCAGCAGCTCCATGATGTCATTATAGAAGATTTGAAGAGGATCCCAGCAACAACCTGTGCAGCTCTGGTGAATTCCATGCCCAGAATGATTAAACCACTGCTAGATAACAATGGTTTGACACAAAATATTGACACTTTGGGCACAGTTTTGACAAGTTCACTTAGGATGTACTCACTTTTGTTGCCAGCAATTTTGACAATAATGGCTGTATGTCAATTTATTTTTATGGGACAGTAAATAAACACTGCTATACAAGCTGCACATTGACTACTCTAAAATATATCTAAGTTTTATTTCTATAGTATTGTCCCTTAAGAAGATATACTAAAATGATTGCTGAAATGTGAGGGGTGTACTCATACTGTATTTTACTGCAACCATACTAAGAAAGTTAAAACACTTACCTCAGATTCTTGATTTTCTTTCTGATTTCAAAACGGGTGTTCAGCAACATGGACTGTTCCATAAACGCTCCTTCATATGTGCGTCGCACAAACAGATCTTGTGTTCTTTCTATTCGATGGATCTTCAGGTACCAGATGTAAACGGTACTGAGCACGAGTCCCAACCACCAGCACAGAGCAGAGCAGCCCAAACAGGCCAGTCCTCCTATATTCATGTGCACCACAATGTCCCTGGCATTCAGAGTTCTTATAGCATCATTCAACATCAAACGCAACCATTCGTCACTGGATTCTGGCTGAAAGTTCTCAAGACAGGTAAAGATTTGATTAGACTCTGGAAGCCTGACCATAACTGGAACCAAAAATACAGCCAAAACGGTGATCGAGGCCATGTACATGGGCAGGACGAAGCAGCGGCGCAGGGCATGCATCTTACATGCCACAACTGCAAACCAGCGGCACAAGGCAGAGGATGTAATCTGGATTGCCACCAATAAAACAACTACTGTTTCAAAGACAAATATGACTGATTTCCATTCCTGACCTGACAGAGGAACATAAGCCGCAACCACAGCTGATGTAACCAGGATTCTTATCAAACTGGAAATGATGCAGACCACATTACGGGACTGAGCGATGTCTCTCTCAATGTCCTCTAGAAATGACCCAGCGAAAAGCGTGCTGTAGTTCTCCCACCAGTTCACAGAAACACAGATGGTCCCCACAATGGCAAGGCCAATTGATATTTTTATCTCCAAGGAAGTTTCGAATACCAAATAACTGATCGCAAAGAGCACATAACCTGTGATGATTAGGAAAATGGAGCATACAGGGAGCATTATAAAACGCTTCCCCTCTTTGGCAAGGCACTGAGCAACCACCTGGAACACTGCGGACAGGATGCTCACACTGTTTAGGATCATCACATTAGTGACAATGTCAAAGTGTGGCATGGCTACTATTGTAAGAATTGCAGCACCCAATGCTACCAGGAACTCAACACACAGAACCTATAGGAAAGTCAAATCAAAGTAAAAAAAAGGTTAAGGCCATCATAAAGAGGTTCTATGCTGCTGCACTGAAATAATGGATGTAAAAACAATTTTCACTTAGAAATTGCTAGTAATTATAACTACAATACAGAGAAATGGCAAGTAACATTGAATTAAACATCCAATTGTAAAGTAGAAAAACATACTCCAATAATCTTTGTTTTATTTACAACTTCCAAAATTTTTTTGGGCCTGTTCACATCTGTTCATTGATACTTATGTTTGCTTACCAAAAGAAGAGATTTTCTCGAGGGCATGGTTGCACTCTTGAAAATGAACTTCCATGCGCTCTTTAGCAGAAGGAGAACACTCGGCGCAACCAGAATGAAGCCAATGCAAATTAGGACAGTCGGTTTTTGTTCTGAACACACAATCTCAGTTTGATTGTTCCCAAATGTTACCAAAAGCAGAAATGATGTCTGTAAAGACAAATAAAAAGAGAAACTTCCATCTAACAGTCTTTTTTGTAATATTCAATAGCTAAGTGGACAATGAAAAGTGGAAAATAAAAATTAACTGTTAACTCACCCTCAGGACATCTAAGATTGTTTTCAGTAGAACAGAAAAGAAGATTTTAAGGTGAAAACGTTTATAAAAAGCTCAAGTCAATGGTTTTTGAGAATTACAAAAAAAGCGTATCAAGGAACACAAAAAGAGGGTGTTGATACTGTTTCCTGTGCAATAACGTTAGCCAATTATAACAGTGGCCAATTATTGAGAAGCCTTAAGGGACACGCCTCTTTGAAACAGGATGTTTCTGAGAGAGGTTCAGAATGAGGGTTGAAAATAATCATTTTTTCACGTATTTATTTGTTTTGTTTTGGTGCAAAAAATGTATTAACATTGCAAGTAAACCTCAAGGAACATATCAAAATAATTTAAAAAATCCATGTCATGACCCGTTTAACTGTGGCTTCTAATGATATAGTGAGGTGTTATGAAGTTAAATGATTGGTCTGTACAAGAAACTGAACATTATTTACAACATTATTACCCGTAATCCATAAGTAGCCACTGGTATTTATTTTGTGTTTCTTGATATGCTTTTTTATCCTCTGCTTTTATTTATTTTATTTTTTTTAATGCTTTTCTACTGAAGGAAAAAGGTTACCTACATGTTGGATGACCTGAGGGTGAAAAATTAAGAAAATAATTTTCTTTTTTGGGGAGTGAACTATCCCTTTAACTGTTATCCCATCATCCATAAAATGATTAGCCAATGATAAATAAAGCAGCTCACTTTACTGAGCAGCACAAAGATGAAGACAAGTAGGCCAACAATGGCAGACGAGAACCATTTAAAACACTGCATTCTTTTCCTTTGCTTCTGCTCATCTTGAATGATTGGCACTTCTCTGCACACATCCAAAGATTCCCTGTTTTGGACGAAAAAAGGCAATAGCTTACTAGAAAAGTGAAAATTCACTTGACTGAGCAATGTTAAAGATGTTCATTGATAACTAAATAGTGATATCATGCAATTATACTTATGAATACATATTCATCTGACTATATATGTGGAGGTGGTGCAAAGGATGACACCATTGCTCAATAAAGCTGGAATTGTGATATTTTCCCTTGTAAATAAAGATTAAAAAATAATGAAATAAATCATTGGTAATATTACCGTAACAGGCTAATAAAACATAACATTTAATGTTGAATTATTCATTTTATAAATGTTTAATGTTACAGTGATTTGACCACTGTTACTGTGAAATATTGCAGTGACGGCACTGCTTGAAGTGTGCTCATGTAGCCAGTTGATTGTGACTTTTATATCTTGTTTTATTATTTGTGGAAAAAAGTAATTGTCTTGTCTGTTAACTTCATCAAAACTTGTATTTAGTGGTTATTTTCTTTTATAATTACTATTCCTGTTTAATTTCAATGGTTCCAGTCAGGGGTTCCTATTAATTGTTGTAGGTGGGGTCTTAATTAGTGGCACACCTCAGGAAGAGGTGTTGCTTCTCCTTTAAGCATTCGCACGCAGTCTCACTGTGAATGCAGACGGGAAGCAACGGTATATTTTGCTCTCTCATACATATGTTTTATTTGGTCACTTTTTGTAACTTAATCACTGCGTATATTCTTAAAACTTCGCTAGCATGTATTTTATAATGTGTATCTGTGTAACTAGCGAATTCTCTTTGAAAGTGTTGCTGTTAATTGTGGTATTTTAGCGTTTCATTTCCACGTGCGTTTTTCCATGCAGGAGTGAGAGAGTAGGCCTTTTGGTGTTGCCGTACTAATTTTGCCTCATGCTACCCAGATAGCAAGGTGACATTGATTCAATGTTGAAATTTCATCAGAATCATCATTTTGGTTGAGGCTGATTATTCAACCAAGTGCATTTCTATAAAATATGTATGCATGTGTGTATGTGTTTAAAACAGGTTCAAAAATTGACTGCAAGAGATTTGCCATGGTGCTTCAAAAACACACACACACACACACACACACACACACAAAAATATATATATATTATTGTCCATAATTTTTGTTGATAGTTATACATTTCTTAGCTTTCTTTTATTTTATTTTATTTTTTTGTATTCTCTTGTGTAGATTATTAAAGGTATGATTAAAAAAAAACAGAAAAAATGACAGAATTATTAAAAGAATAAATTACATTAAATTTATTAAATTAAAATTATTAAATAATAATAATAATAATAAATCTTTATAGGGAGTACATTTTGACAGTAACTCGTATGTATTTATTTATTTTATAATTAATTAATTTATTCATTCATTCATTCATTCATTTATAAGCATGCCAAAAAAACTCCACTCCCATAAAGCACCAGCAATGACATAATCAAGTCAATCACTCTTCTCCCATTAAATATTAAAATATTAAAATATTTTCTTCCTTTTGTAATAATAAAAATATTAGAAATTTGCGAAAATGCAAAAAAAAAAAAAAAAAAATTAAAAATGAAAAAGCGCACAGGCGGTAATGAATCCAGTTGTGTGCTGCAACCTTGCGGATCCATTTTGTGCGAATGAAGCAAGCGAGGAGAACAGAAACGGATCGTCGGTATAAGTGGAGAGACCGAAGAGTTTTAGAGAAAAAAATAATAATCTGACGGTAAGTTTTATGTATTTATCTTGCTGTCTAGTTTACTAACATGCTTAGCTTATCATCACTGTTAATCGTAGTTTTAAATTGTCATCAATCATTACCGTTAACGTTGTGGTAGTATTAGTTTGCTGTTTACTTAGGTTTATTAATGCTAAATTATGTTTTAGAGGTTTATGAAGGTACTCTTAGTGCGAAACGATTAATAGGCCTTAGTAATTAATTCAGCATAATGAGAGAACGAATCGTTTGGTAGCTAGCTATATGGCTAAGTTATTTTTTATGGGCTTTGTGAATATTTTAGTTTTGAAGTAAGTTGTAAAAACCGTGTCAGATTTTAGTGGTCATGGCTTCAAGTGTCATGGGTATATTATTAATGTTGAACGCAATCATTAGCAAAGCCACCAACTTTATGTGCCCTTTACTGTATGTTAGACTGTAGTTTGATGGACAGAACAAACAAGGAGAACAGGAACTGAGAGGATTGGCATAAGGTCAGAGACAGAGGGGTTTTAGAGAAAAAAAATAATTTGACGGTAAGTTCTGTGTGTTTTTCTTGATGTCTAGATTACTAACATGCTTAGCTTATCACTGTTAATCGTAGTTTTACATTAATTGGTATTAAACAACGACTTTATATTATGCAGTCCTTTTACTTATGAATGGGACAAAGTGCCATGCCCAACATGGCGAATAAACCCCGCCTTCTAATTGAAAGAGACAGTCGTTGATTAATAAAGCCATCGCGTCACTGCAGCAGCTGTTCGAGGCTCCGGTTCCTATAGAAACAAGCAGCGTTCGCACATTCGCGTTCATGACTGCGCATGCACATTGGCTGCTCTAGCATCAAAAAAAAGTATTTTTTAATGGTATGTGAACATAAGAAACAAGCTTTATGAAACTGTTGTTGTCAAATTTCATTGGTCTTTTCAAATATGAAATTTAATTACTGAACACTTTTAAAGAAGTTGATGTTTTCCCATTCAAAGAGATAGGAGCTGCACTTGCATGCTTGAGAGGCATTTCAAAGATGGTGGCCGAGTGAACTGATTTGTCTTATTAAAGGTGATCTAGGGCTGGGCAGTATGACAGTATATATCGTTACCGTGGAATATAATGTCTACCGTAACAGTTTTTTTTTTTTTAATTTTGTTTATTCCACGAAATGTAAATAAGTGGGCATGGTTAACTCACAAGCAGCATGTGCGATTATGCCAGAATAAAGGTGCAACAGTCAACCGCGATAGCAGTGCAGAACACAGACAGTTTAGAGGAGCACACAGGCTCACGACAGAGGAAGCATTATGAATCATCCCAGACAGCACACGTACGTCTGGCCGACATCGGCCCATGAGCAGAACGTCGGCCTCATAAACTATAACATCTAATAAGGATCGGCCAGGCATAGGCGGGTGTGCTCTATTTTGCCAGCTTGTCAAAGGTCGGCCCATGAGTTTGCGCACGACCGAAGGCCGATGCCGCGTTTTTCTGTTTGAACGTGGACCGTTATTCGTCTCTTAGCAACCCACCAGAGAGAAGGCGACTCATCCGGGACATCTGTGGCTTTCAGGTAAGTTTTCACTTAAGTTAAAGTGGGAAGAAGTCTTATTTTGTTAATTATGTGACACTTTGTAGGCGCTCGGTGCACTGTAGTACAGGGGAAAAGACTTCGCAGCGAGCCCTTCTTGACTTTGGCTCATTTCCAACTAACGTTAACTTGTTTAGCCGCTTAGCTAACGGTAACAGCGTCTCTACAGTGAGCTATTGTTGCGGTTCTTTTAATTATTGAATGAGACTGTGAATTATACATGTGATGTTTTAATTCTAGACGTAAATACTCCGTGACTTTGACGTTTTAAGGAGTTGCCATGGAAACTGGGCGGCAACACGACCTGACAGGAAAACTCCCCAGATAGCAAGCATACGTTGATCCAACGTCGATTTTTGGTTGTAAAGGTCAGTGTCGGTCGTCAATCAAATTTCAATGTTGAATCAATGTTCATTATTTGGTCGGTGCATCAGAACGTTATTACGTTGAAAATAAAACATCGATTCAACGTCGAAATCACGTTGGCTTATCAACCGATACAGCCGACGCGTTTGATCGAAATCATAACGTCAGAAATAGGTTGAAACTTGGTCAGATGAATCGGAGATCTGGGGATGCACTTATTTAACTCTCAAAGAGTACAAAAGGGATTATATGTATAAAGACGTGCTTTAATTTTGCATAAATGTTTTTCTGCATTACACATCTTGTTTGGTTTTATTTCGTATCACTGCACGTTAAAATTTACTTTGTTATGCAGACACAACACGTGAAACTGCCTTATTTGCAGTCTATTTAGCCTATAGCATTTATCTGAATATTTATAAGATATTATATATTCAACATATTTTCTTAACCTGTATTAAATCTGTTTTTTTTATTCATAAATTAGTGATTAAAACAAGTTTTATAACAGCAGCATCCCTTTAATCTTGATCAGCAACTAACGATAAACGAATTGGAGCGGGGATTTGTGCGGAGTGTGGAATCACTGCATGACAGGGAGGCGCTCGCGTGATCACTTGCATTTTTTTTTTTCCTGATAATGAAACAACTTGACATAAGTCCCAAACTCATAATAGGCCTAACTCATAATAATAAATATTTAAAATGTCAAATTTTTCCCGACACATTCATAATAATTAGGCGACTTTTGCATGTGCCCTATTAAATACACTTAGACCCCTCTGCTTAAGTTTTTAGCATTTTATTCGCGTTTCCATAGATGTCGGTAACATAGAGATGTCACGTCCGTACATCTGATTTTTCCTCTGAAACACAAAAACCAAAATTGAAATAAAAAATATATGTTATGAATAGATAACCTTTCTACATCCGGCAGACATTGTTGCTTATTGCATGTGCATTGTAAATTGCAGAAAGTCTACAAAGTATATTGTCTCCCCAAAAAGTCGGTCTTTTTTGTCATGTCCATCTAAAGTATAAAACACTTTTACTCATACTTTTTACACGTTTATAATCTGCATAAAGACATGCATAAAGGCATATACATTATACATTCTATTTTATGTATCTAATTTATGTTTTAGAATTTGCCTGCGAATGTTGCTGGAATTGCTCTAATGTGATGCTGGTCTTTGAAATAGGCTACTTGCTTTTTTTGTCCAAAACTGTGATGCTAGTTTTTAAAACACTGCAAAAAAAGAAGTGAACGTTCATAAAATTTTGTGCTCCAAATTTTTTTTTTTTTTTTTTTAAAATAAAAAAATATAATATAAATTGGGGATAACTGACTTAGGTGTATTAATCCAGCCTTCTACAACTGCAGGCAGGCTCTCTAATTAAATAAGGTGGTTGGTTCATTAAAATAAAAATAACTAACTAACTAAATAAATAAATAAATAAACTATTAAATTAAATTATTAAAACTATAAAACCTAAAATTCTTAAATGATAAAAGTCCTGCTTTTTTATCCGACTATCACGTGCAGGGGTGGCACAAAACAACAACTTAAATTTAAATTATTTACTTATTTAATGTTGGAAGTTTGTTTATGTAAATTCGGCGTGACTGTGACGTGTGCGTGCGCGCTGAACATTCGTGACGCATTCAAACACTGAAGCGGAGGGAGTTGCCATGGAAACGGGGCGGCAACACAACGACTGACAAGCAGGAAACTGCGTCTCTCGCTACTGTTTTCACTGCTTTCGGTGAGTTTAGTCCCTAAAATCACATAAACATTACAAACAGCTGTTCCTGACACAAACTTCATGTGTGTATTTTTTGTAACGGCTGCGTGAGGTGTTTTAATGCGTGCGCGCTGAACATTGACGCATTTAAACAATGGAGCGGAGGGAGTTGACATGGAAATGGGGCGGTGTTGTGCCAAATTTCGACTGCCTGCCAGAATTCGACTGCCCTCCGTGTGCACGCGCATGACGTCATTTGTTGACAATCGACTCGGCAAATGAATTTAATACGCGTTTGTGGCGCCCTTTCGTTTTCATTTACTTTTATTTATTTTATGTAGTTATTGAATTCTTATGAGGATAAACATAGTTTGTTAAATGCATTGACAACATCATAAAAAGTTTTTTTTTTTTTTTTCATTTTTTTTTTTTAAATAAAAACGAATTTAAATAATCGCGCACAGTTTGAAACCAATCTTTTTCACTCAAGTTACACCACAACACCATCGAACGTTCAAGTCTTCGCATTTTTTCATAAACCAACAGGTCTTGTATTCTATTATTTGGCTGCAAATAACAAGATCCATGTGTATATGGAAAATAAGTAAAATAACAAAATAGTGCACAGTGAAGAAATGTCCGCCCGAGAACTTGTTGAGTAATGAGTCTTTGGCAATTGTCGGCAAACAATTCATCGATTTAAATTAACGTATTTAATTACTGACAAGAAATGTAGTATTTCTTGTAAAATGTTTGTTGCTGATATATTTGATACATTGAATTGATCCTAAAAGGCAGTTAATACTGTTACAATAAAATGAATAAATATAGAATTTTCATTCAAAGAATGATGGAAGTCAGTGTAACACAATTTCTACACAAACAAACTGTTTTCAACATTGATAATAATCAGAAATGTTTCTTGAGCAGCAAATCTTATTAGAATAATTTCCGAAGGGTTATATGACACTGAAGACTGAAGTAAGGATGCTGAGAATTCAGCTTTGAGCACAGGAATAAATTATATTTGAACAAAACAATAAAATATAAAATATTTATTTTGTATTGTAATTATATTGAACATAATTGAATATTTTGTAAATATGTGAAGAGCTCAGATGCAAAACCAGCTAAAAGCCATTTCGGTCAAAAATGAGATAATGATACTGAGTGACTGCTACTGACACATATTATACGTCCATCAAATACTTTTACTTTAAACTCGTTAAATTCCAGCTTCAGCCCAATCAGAAGTACCAGTACTTACATAGAAATCTATACAACGCTCCAGAAAGAAATGCTAATTTTAATACGTAATACATCAGATGGATTTAGGAGCTTTTGCATCTGAACTCTTCATGTGTTTATCAAATCAAGACAGCCTCTAGGACCATAAGAGATTTCTCCCTTTGAAGCTTAAGTCACAATCTTCTCATTAATCACAATTTACAGCCATATCTCCTGTATATGGCAGTATAATTTTGGCAGGTGTCCTACTGGAAAGCTCTTGTCTTTGTGTCTTCTTAGCAAACACTCTCCATCACCAGCATGATTGTGATGTGCTTGTGAACCTGTACAGTGGAGCTGGAAGGCTGCATAATTTCAGCCGGTGTATTGTTGTAGAATAGATATTGCATTTGGCATGCTATATGAGAAATAAGAAATCAGAAATAAGCAGAATTGATTGCACATGGGATTATATTACACTAATAGAAATTACACAGTGGGAATAAATGTTACATTGTATAATTTGTTTTGTAAAATCATCAAATCCTTCAACATTGGGATCCAGGTTTCTCTTTTTTGAAATTAGTATACCATCCAAACACATACTGACTGTGCTAATTTAATCCTTGTGTATAAAGAAAAGTTATGCTTAAAGAAGTTACTCTGAGGTCCTTAGAGGACAAAAATGTCTGTGTCAAAAACTGTCATAAAAATTTTTGGAGCTTTAGAGCACTGACTTATATTTGTTGGGAAAAAAAAAAGTGAACTCAAAAACAGCTAGAAAATCAAAGCCATAAATCTAAACAAATTGTGTTTTTTAGGTTGATACTTCAAAAAATTAGCTTTAAGTACGATTTTTGGGCGCAGTACCAAACTTTTCCATTAGATGCCAGCAAAACTCCACAGTGCTGGAATTTGTGATTTGCGGTTACAAAATTTGTCTCTCTCCAAATTTTATATGCACACACATTAGTACTCACATAGCCTACAACCACTTTCAGACATCCATGCCATTGGATAAATACAGATTTAAAATCATAACAAGAAATAGTTTATAGTAGCTATGATACTGGTTTTGAAATCAAGTGTTTGTATAGTTCTGACAGTAAACACTGGCATCTAACAATGCCTAGCAAAAAAAGCATAAACCCAAATAGGAAATAAAATAGTTATCGAAGAAGCATGTGTTCTATTCTGTGTCCTAAACTCCTCAAGCATTGATATCTCATTTTAGAGCAGTCAATGCAATTTATTAAAAAAGGGCTATAAGACCATATACTGTTGAAGCCTCTGATCTGTTTTCTTAACGCTTTCTTGAACATCCTATGGTGTGATTTCGGTTGAAAAATAGTACAAAAAAAAAAAAAAATTAAACAATCAAGATTTCTTAAAATTATTTAATTTATTCATCATTTTATAATTAAATGTAAAAAATATAAAACAAACCAGTGTGTTCTTAACAAATTTAACAAACAATCTTTATCTACATAAGGATGCATTAACTACATAAAATAAATTAAATAAAATGAATATTAAGTTAAATTAATTTGGCCGCACCAATATCAACAAATGACGTCATGCGCGCGCACGCGGAGGGCAGTGGAATTCTGGCAGGCAGTCGAAAATCGGCACAACAGCGGCTACACAACGCCTGACAATAAGGAAACTCGGTCTCTCGCTGCTGTTTCCATTGCTTTCGGTAAGTTTAGTCCCTAAAATCACATAAACATTACATACAGCTGTTCCTGACACTAATTTTATGTGTTTACTTTTTGTAACATCTGCGTGAGGTGTTTTAATGCGTGCACGCTGAACATTGACGCATTTAAAAACTGAAGTGGAGGGAGTTGCCATGGAAACTCAATGACTGACAAGCTGCTTTCGGTAAGTTTAGTCCCTAAAATCGCACAAATATTACATATAGCTGTTCCTGACACATTTCTTGCTTGTATTTGGCTTCTGTTGAATATAGTTCATTGAAATGGTGTAGTGTCTTCGAACAAGTCCGTTAGCATCTTAACCGGTTTCAGAGGAAGTAGGCTAATAGACTTGGATTTTCATGAAGGTTTGTATTTTAATCACACCTATATGTGTAGACAAGATGTTTTGACTCGTTTGTAATAGTTTTGCTGGTAATTTTTCAATGGGTGATTAGAAATAGGCTCAGATAACCTAAACATATACACACGGTACCGTTCATCGGTGACGTCACTGACGTAACTGAATCCAGTTCAAACGCATTTTGATCACTCATGGTAAACAAATGTTGATAAAATCTCTTCTGTAATTTCAGGAGCGAATAAAAACAATCCTTAAGGACACCACAGACGGAGAAGTAAGGGATGCAGATGAGCTAGAAAAGCTTTTTAAATTGTAGGGCTTTGACAACATTAAATTAATAAGTAAACCTAGAAGCAAATTCTGTTACGAAATTATGTTCTGTATATTTGTATGTTCTTCTTTCTCTAATCTACATTTCACCTGTGCTCTAGCATGGTTTCTAGTAATAAACCTGGCATTGTATACAAAATATTGTTGGCTCTGTGACAAATTGCTTCTTATTTTCCTAGATTCTTCCATGATGATGGCCTGCACCCCTGAGCTGGAGTGAACCTCCTGTCGGACAACATCTCGAAGGCACAGTAAACCATATGACTGGTAAGTTAACCTCAAAAATACTCTACTGTTCAAAATTCAGTAAGATATTTTTTTGTTTTTCAAAATAAGTGTCTAATGCTTACCAAGACTGAATTTGTTTAAAATGCAGATTAAAAAAAACAGTAATATTGTAAAATATTATTAACATTTTAACTAGGGGTGTAGTTAGTAATCGTATTTTAGTAATCGAGTATTCTACGGATTATTCCATTGATTAATCGAGTAATTGGATAAGAAGTAATTTTCTTTATTAAAAAACAATACTAAATATAATAGAGAAAAGAGGATAGGTCTCTTAAAATTAATGACTAATTTGTTTTCTTTTTAGAAAAATGAACATTTTTATTGCTGAAATTGCATACACTAATAACCATGAAAACTAAACCAATTTAATGCATTTATATGTCAAATTACATTCAAAATGCGAATTCAAATATATCAATAATCATATATACATATATATCAAATAAAATTCACCAGTAGGTGGCAGAAAGTCACTGTTAAGTAAATGTGTCATTGCCATTGAACTGAATAATTTAACGGGTGATTCATTCAACAACAAAACACCATCATGTTGCTCAAAGACGTAAAACAGTGCTGTGGCTGTGTTTGGAATGGTTATTTGTTGGTGAAATAGAGCAAAAACAGGCAATATGCTGTATAAAACAAGTCTCTTAATATTAACTTCTTGTTTATTGGTGAACTGTTGCATAAAATCAGTATCTCATTTATAATCATGCTGCAGCACTCTTCATTTGATATTCACTTTCTGTGTGTCACAGAGAGTATAAGACAATCAACATAAATGGCACATAGTCTTTCACAAAATATGGCTAACTTAGGCACATCATAACTAACCACTATTAATTTACGGTCTTAAATATGTCCAGCATTTAGCGGTTTGTGCGTCAGTAATAATGGTCCGTGGGGAAACAGTGTTCCATGTGTAGTTACAGTAAATGGACTAATTTTGCCTTGATGATTTTTTTTTCTTTATCTTAATTTTAAAGAACTGTTTTCTTTGTGAATATATTGTAAAATGTAATTTACTCCTGTGATCAAAGCTGAATTTTCAGCATCATTATTCCAGTCTTCAGTGTCATGTGGTCATTCAGAAATTATTCTAATATGCTGATTTGCTGCTCAAGAAACATTTCTGATTATTATCAATGTTGAAAACAGTTGTGCTGCTATTTTTTTTTTTGATGAATATAAATTTCAAAAGAACAGCTTTTATTTGAAAAAGAAATCTTTACACTCACTTTTGATCAATACATAATACATTTTTGCTGAATAAAAATATTGATTTCTTTAAAAAAAAAAAAAGTCCTGATAAAAATAAATAAATAAACAAACTTTACACCGTTGAAAAGGTTCACACAAAAATATAAGTCAGCACATTAGATCAGCACAAAAATCAGCATATTAGACTGAAGGATCATGTGACACTGAAGACTGGAGTAATGCTGAAAATACAGCTTTGATCACAGGAATCAATTACATTTCAACAGATATTCACACAGAAAACATCTCGTAACCTTGCACTTCAGTTATATGTTATGAAATAAATCATCTTTTGTCTGAAATAATATGAACAGTAGCTATGCTAATCTTTCTCCGTTTGCTTTCCTGTTTTTATTTTGCGATGCCTATCCCAAGGTTACTAGAGATTATGCCAGTTCCAGTTTGGATTCAGCCTCACTTGTGAAGACTTCAAGAGATGCCAGCACTTACAAAGATTTCAGATGACGGCAACTATACAAAGCTGCCAAATATTTTCCTTATATTGTAATCATTGCCCTAAAAGGTATGTTTGCAGATTTTCAACCAGCTTTGTATTGTTAGTGTTGGTAATAGATGTAAATGAACAATGTTTCGCATATTTGTAATTTTAATATAGTAATACTATTAAATAATTTTTCAGTTTGGACATCTTTTACCATGTTTACTAAAGAGCACTTTGGGATGGAGTATGTATTTATGATGCAGATGTAAATGACTGTAAATGAACCTAAAAAACTGTTACATGCCCTTCTCATAAGCTCCAGCCTATTAGCAATGCTAATATTATTAAGCAAAATTAATAATGATATCTTTTAAAAAGTAATATAGTGACTTTATATAATGACTCACAATGAAAATAGAGTTACTGTGTTATTGATCTACTTTTAGGGAGGAACTTGGCAAGAAATCTACTTCACAGCACATCAGTGAAAGGCTTTCCTATGTAACAAATATGGATTCATGTGGATTCAAGTCTTCCACCCTTGCATATATCCATATCAGGTTTGTAAATGCATGGGGGGGGAATGAAAATCACATGAAAAAGAAAACATAACAAGGTCACTGGACTTCTCACAATATACCAGTATTATGCCAAAAATATTTTCTATTTAGCTAAAGTAAAATTAAACATAGATTGATACTTTGTAATAAGATGTGATACTCTATTATGTAATACAGATGTGATAGTCTATAATGCAGGCTGCCCAGTCCTGTTCTTGGAGATCTACCTTCCTGCAAACTTCAGCTCCCCCGGAGCAGTTGACAATTACAGACGGGTGTGTTAAATCAGGGTTAGATCAGAATTCTGCAAGTAGGTGGATCTCCAGGCACAGGAATGGGCATGTTATATTGGTTATGTATGATGGATTTTGAACTGTTCTATTTTTATTGCAGGATTTCTGGGATCCCAGTAGAAGACATCAGAACACCAGATACTGGCCTGGACAGACGAACCTACAGTAAACCACACCAATCTCTCTGCTTTTGCATAGATGGCTGACTACTACCATATTCTATGAAGGTATTATTATAGTAAAACTGAGCACCTGTGACAGTGGAATTTGTAGTTATAAAGAATAGTCACACATGCGTATCAGTACATTTGAAGCAACAGAGAATACTTTTTTAGGAGTTGCACTTTTTTTGTACTCTCTCTCTTACAAACACAAAACAACAGTTATACCATTTGAAATTCTCAGGTGCACAAATCCTATTCTGCAATTCACAAATTACAAAATTTATATGCTCACAGTTAGGCTAAAGTTGCTGCAGTGAATGAGGGGCAAAACACTCGCAGTTGAATAAAAAAAATCTCAAGTCATAAACAAATTTTGCACATTTGCATGTACAGTCGTAGTCAGAATTATTGGCACCGTTGGTAAATATGAAGCCTGTGAAAATAAAACTGCACTGTTAATCCTTTTTGATAAAAGATCCTCCTTGCCTTGCATTTAAAAAATATAGACACACATCTTCAAGGCAAATTCGTGACATTTTAAACTATACAGATTTATTTTTACAGGCTTCTTTGATCATATTTACTAAGGGTGTTAAAAATTCTGACCAAGACCGTAAATGAGAACTGATATCTCACATGACAAATCAGTATGTGACATCCCACTCACACACTTGCGCTCTATCCAGTGATAAACACATCATGTAGCCTTTGACCCACTACTACTAGCACAGTACACACAGCAAGTTTTTATTTATTTTAATAATTTTGATCAAACAGAATAGAACAGCATACAGTGGGTAAATGCTAGACTCTGTTAAATTCTAATAAAGTCTGTAAATATGTATTTTTCTAATAAACACACATTTCAGGAAACAAATAATTAAATTATATGACGAAATTAATGTAACAGAATATTCTGGAAAAATTAAATATAGCCCTGCATAAATCTGGTATAACTGGGCCTGTGAATTTCTTAATTTGTGATTTGTGGAACAGGATTTTTGCACCTGCATTTTGAGAAGGTTTTGTTGTGTTTGTGAGAGAAAGAAACAAAATAAAAGTTTGCAACACCTAAAACATTTTCTTGATGACTTCACTGATATATTCTCTACAAATAAAAATTCCACCGTCACAGGTGTTCAGTTTGGCTACAAAAATACCACATACAATAGATCCACTGTATGCAAATATAACAAAGGGACATAAACAATTGAAAATTTAGGGATGTAAACTATAATCCTAAACTTTTATTTAGGATTATAAATCTAAAAGAAAAACATGTAGAACTTTTAGGGAGTGAAAATTGTGTCTATGACTGATATTAAAATAGTGGGTTACATCATCATCTTTTTTTAAACCTGACCTGATTAGTTCTCACCCCTGATATCACAAGGAAAACTGACTGATCTGCTATGTACCTCTGTCTTATGTTTTCAAGGGTAAGAATTCTTTATAAACACTCTTTTCACCCATATGTCTTTATTTTGTGGAACAGAAAACGAGAGAGTGGCATAGTCTCTGTAATTTTACAGAAAAGCAGGAATGACAGTGAATGGTGACTGAGGCTGTCAATGTGTTAATGTTCTGCCTTACATCTGTTTTTGTGCCCCACTGAAAATAAGTCAAATACATTTTGTACAAAATAACATGACATTTTTATTCTGCAGTGATTATAGCATTTAATTTGTAACTTGACACTTTTTATTGGCCTATAATTGACTTTCTTTGTGTGTTCACTTTAATTTATTTGTGTGTATTTGTTTATTGTGTATTGTTAATGCATTTTCTATGTTAGTCTTGTATAGAAAATGTGCTCTAAACATGTATTTGGGTATTTTGTGTAAATAATAAATAAATTATAACTGAATTTGATGTGTTTAATAAATTATTACATATACAGGCTAATTTATCAAGTATTAAGTATGTGAGAAACAAGCAGAAGATTGTATAACGTCGTTTTACCGAACTGAAATCAACATCGTTTCAACGTTGGTAAGCCAACCAATTAGATCGATTTTATGTTGAATATGTGTTGATTCTATGACGTCGTTTCAACCATCTGAAAATCAACGTCGATTCAACGTTGGGTAAGTGAATTAATTGCGTCGATTTTATGTTAGTTTTGAATGGCGCGCCTGACGTTGGTTCAACATTACCCCGATGAGCAAAACGACGTACGGACCGACGTCGGAGATCAACGTCGTTTCGACGCCACGAGAAACGTCGATTCTATGTTGATTTTATGTTAGTTTGCTGTGTGGGTCCGTCTCTCGCTAATGTTGTCACTGCTTTTAGGTAAGTTACGTGCCTTAAATCATACAAATGTTACATACAACTGTTCCTGACGTCTTTCTTACTTGTAATTGACATGTTTCTGTTGAATATTTACTTTATAGAAATGGTTTATGTCTTCGAAAAAGTCCGTTAGCATCTCACAGACGAGGTAGGTTAACTCTAGAGCAGGGGTTTTCAAACCTGTCCTGGAGGACCCCCAGCCCTGCACATTTTGTATGTCTCCCTCATCTAACACACCTGATTCCACTGATCAGCTCGTTAGTAGAGACTGCAAAAACTAAATTGGGTGTGTCTGATTAGGGAGACACACAACATGTGTAGGACAGGGGGTCCTCCAGGACTGGTTTGAAAACTACTGCTCTAGAGATTGAGCTCTTGTTTATGAAACTTTGGGCTTTTAATCAAATCTTCTCGTGTGTATATAGCAGATTTTGACTGAAGTGTGAAAGTTTTAGTGTCATTTTTACTATGGGTTATTGGAAGTAGGCGATTTTTACTTAACTTCAATGGCTGAAAACAAGTTCAAATGCGTTTTGATCTTTTAAGGTAAACGAATATTAATAAAAATGGTTATGTGATTTCAGGAGGACAGAAATAAACCCTCCACAACAGATGGGAAGCTACAAGGTTTCAAAATTTCTTAAGGGAGCTGCTGACAGCAGCAGGAAATATACAGGTGAACTGAAGAAGCTAATGAAATAACTTAATATGCATTTCTTTCCACAAAATATATTTCACCTATATCACCATGCATCATTATTCTTTTCTCTTTTTTTCCTGCAAAATTATATATTTATTTATTACAGTAATTTTAAGAAGCTTTTGACATCCAAATGTAAGTGATACTCTATCTAAAACTAAAAACATAGATTCTGTTATCTAGTTGTAGTATATTATATATTCTGTATATTCTTTCTATTTTCTGCATTTTACCTGTACTTTACCTTGTTTCCTTCTAAAAAACCAGCAACTGCATACTAAATATTGTTGTCTCTGTGACAAATGGCTTGTTTTGTTCCTAGATTCTTTCATGCTGATGGCCTGCTGCACATCAACAGACTCGGAGTGAACCTCTCTCTAAAGGTAAGTAAAATTTTAAGCATACGCTACTGTTTCATAACTTTTGGAATGGTAAAGTCTTTTCTGCCTACCACAACTTTGTGTATTTGATTAATAATACAGTTAAACAGTAATATTGTGAAATTAATATAATTTAAAATGACTGTTTTCTGTTTTAATATATTTAGAGAATTAATTTATTCTTGTGTTGCAAAGCTACATTTTCAGCGTCATTACTCCAGTCTTCAGGGTCACATGTTCCTTCAGAAATCATAAGGTGTGTTTGACTTATGTACACTGCACAGATCGAGCGAAATCTGATGCCAAGTCTCTGTCACGTGTGGCATCAAAGAACCACAATAGTGCTCCGAGAGCAGACAGGTGGCTCAGGCGGTGCAGTCTCCAACTTGAAATGTCCGTTTTTAACTCTGTCCCCAACTTCTCTTGGCTAATCTCTTGACCGCCACTTGTAGCCATGGTTTACATCGAACACACCTATTCAAATATGCTGGTTAGCTGTTCAAGAAACATTTCTGATTATTATCAATTTTGAAAACAGTTCTGCTGCTTCATATTTTTCTGGATTTTTTGATGAATTATTTTTTTTATGTATAAATTAAAAGATTTATTTGAAACAGAAATGTTTACTCTAATGTTAGATAATGATAAGATATTGATAATAATTAAATGTTTCTTGAGCAGCAAATCAGCATATTAGAATGATTTCTGAAGGATCATGTGACACTGAAGCCTGAAGTAATGATGCTGAAAATGCAGCTTTGATAACAGAAATTACACTTCACAATATATTTGCATAGAAAACGGTTATGTTAAATTGTAATAATATTTCACCATATTATTGTTTTTACATTTATTGTTGACCAAATAAATGCAACCTTGGTGAGCAGAAGAGACTTTTATTTATGTAAAAGATTTGTATGAATTTACAAACTTTTGAAAGGTAGTGGAAATTACAGTTCCTCCAAATAAATGTTTCTTCCACTTAAAGGGATAGGTCACCTAAAAATGTAAGTTTTGTCATTAATTACTCACCCTCATGCCGTTCCAAACCCACAAGACCTCCGTTTATCTTATGAACAGAAATTAAGATATTTTTGATGAAATTCAAGAGCTTTCTGACCCTCCATAGACAGCAAGGGTACCACCACGGTCAAGACACAGAAAGGTAGTAAAGACATTGTTAAAATAGTCCATGTGGCATCAGTGGCTCAACTGTAATTTTATGAAGCTATGAGAATGCTTTTCTTGCTGCCTATGCAGGGTCAGAAAGCTGTCGGATTTAATAAAAAATATCTTAATTTGTGTTCTGAAGATAAACAAAGGTCTTATGGTTTTGGAATGACATGAGGGTGAGTAATTAATGGAGGGTGAGTAACATTTTTAGCCAACTATTAACATAACACATCTCTCAGCATTGCACTAACTACAGTCATATGTGATTAAAGGAGAAGTCCAATTCCAAAACAAAGATTCACATATAATGTACTCACCCCATTGTCATCCAAGATGTTCATGTCTTTCTTTCTTCATAAAGAAATTATGTTTTCTGAGGAAAACATTTCAGCATTTTTCTTCATTTAATGGACTGATATGGTGCCCCGATTTTGAACTTCCAAAATGCAGTTTAAATTCACTGTTAGAAATCGTTGTAGATTTAGCAGCATAGTGCTGTAAAAACCTACAGTACAATACCACATTTATACATTACAGTAAAATACTGTAATTTATATTGCATTCTGGGCAATTTTGACTTGGCGGGAATATTTTACAGTATATTTTAGTGTTGCTGTAACTTTGCTGTAGCCTGACTGTAATATGCCAGGCAATAATACAGGACTGCTGTAAATAGCGCGCCACATCACACAGACAGAACACAACTGCTGCTGACCGGAGAGAGAAGCAGAACGGCGGATTACTGCAAATTTGGTAAGTTCATATTTGATTATATTTTTAGTGTGGAATGAAACCGCAAGTTTAGCCGCAAATGTTATTATCTAACTTCCTCAAAGCTGTGGTCGAAACTCCGTGAGTTAAGGGGGTCGCACACCGAACGAGAAGCGCAGCGCCGTGTCACGCAGTGCCTAGGACAACTCGAGGTATCGCACACCGGAGTTGTCCTAGGCACTTATCTTTGTTGACTAATAGCGACTATGTCCAGCGACATACTGGGAATAGTCGCTATTAGTCAACAAAGATAAGTAAAATGCATGCCAAAATCTTCAGCAAAGTCAAGCGTTATAATTTTTTTTTTTTTTTAATAACTGATGTATTGTTGGAGTGTATGAAATACACATGTATGTGCCACAGTCTACGTGACTTTAGCCTATACATCGTCCTCAAGTAGGCTAACACATTATTGAATCAAATTTATTTGATTTCTTGCAGGTCTACAGTGTAGTCCACTTGTCTTTGCACCCTGAGAAGGGCAATGCTGTCGCATGGCAGTATTTTGTAAGTTTCATTTAAATTAATTTTTACACATTTATACATTTTTATTTACAGTCATCAAAAGTTTACATACACCTTGCAGAATCTGCAAAAAATATATATTTTTTCTTTTACCAAAATAAGAGGGCTTATAAAAAAAAATGCAGGTTATTTTTATTTAGTACTGACCTGAATAAGATATTTCAAATAAAAGATGTTTACATTTAGTCCACAAGAAAAAATAATAGTGGAACTTATAAAAATGACCAATTTTCAAAAATGTTCAAAAGTTTTCATACACTTGATTTGATTCACATGATCCACATCAGTTTTCTTTATTTTTTCGTTTTTTTTAATGTTAAATTTACCTGATCTTCAAATTTTTCTGAAGAACGGGCAGTTTAACAGGAACATGAACAACTATCAGTAAACAAAAAAACAGCTGTGGATCATTCAGGTAACAACAGAGTATTAAGAATCAAGTGTATGTAAACTTTTAAACGGGTCATTTTTATAAGTTCTTTTATTATTTTTTTCTCTTTTGGACTATATGTAAACTCAAGTGAAATATCTTATTCAGGTAAGTACTAAATAAACAATAACATGCATTTTGTATAATAATCTCTCTTAACATTTTGCACATTCAAGGCTATGTATGTATGTAAACTTTTGAATTCAACTGTATTTATTTTTTCATTTATTTTTCATCTATGCTACAGAATTTTTATTCACTATTTTTTTTTTTTCCCATTCTCTGTTCATTTTTCCTGGTGCTGTGGATAACAGGTTTTGTCTTTGTGTGTTCCATGACTGTGTTTCAGTTTCACCACTGATGGGAATAAATATACTGCCAGACGGGGAGTGAGCAGAAGATCAGGACGGTGGTGTGTGTGATGGCCATCAGCCCTGCATGTCAACAGCTTCATTCAGTCCAAAACGATGTTTAAATGGAGGACTTTACAGAGAGGGTCAGTGGCCTGTTTGCCACCACCCACATGTCCTGCATTTAGGGGTGATGGTTATAAGACACTTGTTGTTGTTTTTGCTCATTTTAAGATAGTTTAATTTTTTGATAGTTTTAGGATAAATCAAGTTCTCTCTTACATTGATTCCCAATCCAGCTCTCAAGATACATGTGTTTGTTTCATTTATATTCTTGCGCACTTAATGCTTTCATGGCTGTAAAATGATGATGCACTGTACTCTGGGTAGCAAACACAATACTAAAATGTTTTGAAATGTTTTAATAAAAATACTTTTGTAAATATGTTTGGATTGTCTTTTAATTTGTAGTTTTATTCTGAATTATAGTAGTATCACAATTTTACTATATTACTGTATATACTATTCCAACTACACAATACACAATTATTGCACAATAGCAAATTACAGTAAAAACAAAATTTCAAAGTACTTTAAAAATACAGTACAATACTGTTTTGTAGCTTTACAGTACACTATTCTGCATACTGTAAAGTTGCATTACAGTACATTAACTTGTTGGCAACCTTGCTCCCAGTAACTTACTGTAAAAATACAGGAAATTTTTTAACAGTGTTCGGCTTCAAACCATCCCAAATGCGGTTGTAAACGATCCCAGCCAAAAAAAGGGTTTTATCTAGCGTAACGATCGGTTATTTTCATAAAAAATAATACAATTTATATACTTTTTAATGTCAAATACCCATCTTGTCTTACTCTGCCTGGACCGTTTTTTTTTCCTCATTCATGACTGTTTTTTTTCTCATTCATGTCGAAAAACTCCCATCTCATGTTCTCCCTCAACTTCAAGTCATCCTATGTCACTCTTTTACCTTTTTGTTAAGGGTGTTTGATCTTCTTTGCATGTTTACTTTGCAAAGACAGTGTCGGTACTCTGCAGCGACGTAGGATGATTTTGAAAATGCTGAAATGTTTTTCTCCAGAAACATAATTTCTTTACAACTGAAGAAATAAAGACATGAACATCTTGGATGACAATGGAGTGAGTACATCATACTGTATGTGAATCTTTGTTTTGGAAGTGGACTTAAATAAATCACCTTTCTCTGAAATAATATGAACAGCTGCTATACTAAAATTTCTCTTTTTGCTTTACTGTTTCTATCTCTGGATGCCCATCCCAAGGTTACTAGAGTTTACTCCAGTTCCAGATTGGATCCAGCCTCACTTGTGAAGACTTCAGATGATGAACACTGGACATACAAAACTGACAAATATTATTCTTATATTGCTTTTACGGGTAAGTTTGACTATTTTCAACCTGCTTTGTATTATTTCAGTGTTTCTAATATCTGTAAATGAACAATATTTAATCTTTCTCTGAGTGATGTGTACCTATCCCCTTTTATTTGTAAGCAACACTCTGCAGGATGACAAAATGCTGAGTTTTGCTGACAAATAAACTGGGTATCTCTGAGAAAGATTAAACATTGTTCTTTTACATGTATTTCCAACATTGTAACAATACAAATTGGACTGAAAATTGTTGAACTTAGCCTTTAATAATCTTGAAGGATATTGTGTGAGCACATGACTAGAGACTTTAGTAAAATATATATATATATATATATATAATTATTTGTATCATATAATTTCAAACATTTTAACTGCTGTAGTGTTTGCTTGGTTTTAATTTTGTTTACGTCGTTCTTGAATTTTTGTAACTCAGTTTTTGCCATGAAGATAGTCTTAGATTCTGGTGTGGCAAGAAAAATAGATAATTACTAGTACTGAACACATGACATGTTTTATGTTTGAGCTGCTGTCATACGGACATCACTTTGTTGCCAGAAGATCTTCCAGAGTAAGTCTCAGTCACCTCTGGCTGATTAAAGAATATTTTTTTGATTGTAATCCTAAAAAAAAAGGCATTTTCTGCAAACCTACTTTGAAATAAGTATTTAAAAAGTTGCTTGTACTTATACAACAGTTAACCATGGTTTTACTATAGTAAAACTGTAGCAACCATAAGTGTACTAACAAAGTTTAGTTCGTTTTTTTTTGTTTTTTGGTTCATACCAAGGTTTTGATGCCATGGTTCTACTATAGTTATATTGTAGTAATACTACAGTAAAACTGAGGTAACCATGACTATAGTAACCATAGGTTAAAATCATGGTAAAATTTGTCGTAACTATGGTTTTACTGCAACAGTCATAGTTAAACCGTTGGTACTGTAGTAAAACTATGGTTGATTTTGTTTTTACTATGGTTTTACTGCAAATGCTGTGGTAAAACCATGGTTAATCTTTGAAAAGAGTACACATTGAATGTAATGCTTCTCATTTGTATGTCACTTTTGATAAAAGCATCTGATAAATGTAAATGTATTTGTATGTATCATATGTTTATTGAAAATATTAATAAATTTGCAACTGTTATTGAGAGTGGTTTGTGTTGTTTCATTATAAACTAGCGGCTGCTGCCGCGGATGGTCCTAGAATAACGATGAGCAAAACGCCAGTGAGCGCACATCTTTCCGCCTCGTATGTGTACAGTTTATTTTTTTACACTGAATCGTATTAATTGTGGATACACATACGGTTGAAAAACCTACCTTGTGAGCAAAGGCATTGGATAAAAAAATGAAGGATTTTATAGTTTAGTCCACTGGTTCTCAATTCCAGTCCTGGGGCCCTCTCTGCTCTGCACTTTGGAGATCATCAACTCGTTAGTGCAGTTCATGGATCTCTCTCCTAATGAGCTGATGATCTCAATCAGGTGTGGTAAATAAGGAAAACATGCAAAATGTGCAGAGTAGGGGGGGCCCAGGACTGGAGTTAAGAACTACTGGTTTAGTCATTTGTGCTTATTGGCTTTAGTGGAGGTAATGTGGGAGACTTAACATTGTGGATAGTTTTCTTTTAACATAAATCTTATCTTGTTTTTATTTTATTTTAACTTTGCTTTCTTAAGGTATCAACATGGAAAACAAGAAGCAGCAATGGTGCGTTGTTCAGTTTAAAAATGGTGGCACAGAATTAGTACCACACATCTGGCTCAATGGTGACAAATTATCGTGGCCGCCATTTACTACCAAAGACAGATCCAAAATTCATGCTGCAGTAAAAAATTGTCTCCAGCCAGGTGACGGATGGATTTTTTATGAGCCAGTTAGACGTTTAATAGTTCGTGGGAAGTAAACAACTGTTCAAGTAATATTTTGGTAACAGTATTTGTATCAGTATTTGGGAAAGTATACTGTATGATGACAATCTTCATTTTGGGGTGAACTATCCCTTTAAGGCTACGTCTACATTAATCCGGATACATTTGAAAACAGTTTTCATTTTAAAACGCTCTCTGACCACACTATCATTTTCAAGTGTTTTCCAAAAGTTTCATTTATACTGAAATGTCAGAAACTTAAATTTGCCATACTGTGCATGTGTAAAACCTCAAAAGCTCACTGAGATGATACAAATGGAACAGACATAAGGCAGGATAATTTTATTTCCAGAAACATCTCATCATTCACTCATCATTCCATGTTGCGCTCACTTATGTTTGATCTGCTGTATTCATGTTTTGCTGCAGGACAGCAATTGTGAGTAAATATTCTGTCTTCTTTTTAGGACTGTAATGTGAATAGTGTATAAAGTGTAGCATCTGGACCAATCAGACACACAGTTGTTTGTTACATTTAACAAATAGTATTTAAACCCAAAAAGTCCAGCTACATGCTGGAGCTCTGGAGACAACCCCCCCAAAGCAACTATCACCCCAAAAGGGCTCAGTTGCCAGGACAACGATCTGATATCACAGGTTTTATTGCCTCAAGGAATGAAAACGGAGCACACTACATTTTTCTATAGGAAAGACACAATGCCTATAGAAATGGACTCTTTCCTATTCCTTCACAGACAAACCTTTCTTTGACCTTCCTATCACACATAGCCAAGGTCATTGTGTACAGTATTACTGCATTGTATTTTAATTTTGTCTGTTGCATTTGTATTTGTCTTTCTACTGTTTTATGCATGTATTATGATAGATGACTAGTAGTATAACCCACCTATGCCATGCTTGGACTCTTTGAGTTCGTATTTTAATGATCTAAAAGATGGTGTAAATTAGATGTTGATACCTTTGCAACATGTTAGTGTTTTAAGAAACCTTAGTAGTTTTTGCATCAACACCCAATCGAATGACATATGCAAAATACCAGGCTCACAGACAAAGAGTCGTAAAATTTCCCTCCAAAGGCGAAAGTTACCATTGGTTCATGGACCTCCTGGAGGCGCAGCCTCCAGAGATTTTAAAGGCTTCAAACGATTGAACGCCTCCCTCTTCTCTCTTCTTTACTCTCGTCACTCGTTTGCAACATCCTCCGATTGCTGCCCGTGTGGAGGAACCCACGGGGAGCCTGAGCCGGCACAGGGCATGCACGGCGGGCCCAACAGGCCCCAACATTTAGAGATGTGGCTCTCGACCACAAAGAGCCAGACATTTCCACTCAACCCTGGAATTCATCTAAATGACCTAAATGAATCGCCTCAGTCAGCCAGACGTTCTTTTAGAACCTAAGAAGATGAGCTAGAACTCTTCAGGACTTCCCTAAGCACACGCCCGGCCTTGCGGCCTTGTCTTTCCATTTCCCAAAGATCACAGGACTTCAGCTGGGTCCCTCTCAGCTCTTGGTTCTTCTTCAATTTTCTCATGGGAAGAAACTCCCAGTCAGCATCGAGTCAGAACATCTTTGGAGTTCATCACTCTTCGGACCCAGAAGAACGTGATTGCGATTCCAAAACCACCACTGCTCCAAGCCATCAAGGTGTTCACACAAGACTGCATTTGGACACTTGTTCAACGACCAAGGCAATGCAAGTATCGCACATTTAACTAAACAAACGGAGGTTTAGTATAAGCTGTAGACAGCACTGATGGTTTCACTCAGGTGGTTAACTGACTCTTTTCATAGGTTCATTTCCTTGTCTCTCTCTAACTGCTTCTCACTGACCATTCCCCCATGTATGAGTGCTTTCATGTTGGTTTGTTTAGATTAGTTATGTGTTAGTCCTTCGTTAATAAACTATTGTGCACAAGTTACAGGAGTTTTGATTCTGATTCTGCCTTGCAAATTAATGTCCCTTTACGATTCGAGCTTTGTGCTCTAATGCAACGGTACTTTAGGAAGGTTATTTTCTGTAGCCAAGAAAATATCATTTCTAGAGTTGATATAAAAATTTATACTGAATGTTCGCTGGGCGAACAGATTAGTTGATGGAAAATTACTTCTGCTACAGTTACTACTGGCAGCTGATATAAATAATTGTAATTAATCATAATTAATTGTAATTATTTATATACATTCCCTTTGAGCTAAATCGCAACAAAAGTAAATATCTTTAGCAACAGTGTAAAAGTAAATAGCACATAACAGGCACAATACCGGTATAAAAATAGATGTATGTTGGTACAATATGCGTCTATGACTAAACACTTTATCCACTTCGGAGAGTGGTTTCAAAAAGCTAAGTTTTCCTTGGCAAAAACGCTGTCTCAGTGTGGACAGAAAGGCACACAACCAGGGCATAAAAATAAACACTCACTAAGCGCAAGTAAAAAACGTCGTTGGCGAGTGTATGTAACAGTGTCAGTCACCAGTTGGTGGATAAAACTTTTACGAAATATAACAATGCAGTGTGGTGAAAACAACAGCCATTTTTTTTAAAGAGATTCGCTGTTTCTGACATAAGCGAATAAAATGATCTTTTCCAAAGATAAGATCATTGTGATTAGCGGTTCATAAGCGACAAGTCCGAATCGAATAATAAGATACAAACAAGCTGATAAGGTCAGAGCAGTGTGATTGTCCGCTTGTCCCTAGACACGGTTCTAATAACTTTTACCTGAGAAGATATTGCTGCTTCATTTTGGAAGATTAACTTTTCGCTTCTTTATTCTTTATAACCCGAGAATGTGGTGACACATACCTGGGGTTATGCCGCCTAACCGGTGCCATGAAGTATAGTTTGAAAGGTTGCACATATGTTGAGCCGCTTCAGACAGACAAAAACACACACACAATTAATAAAAAATGCGGTTTTGGCAAATTACCTTGTAAACGTAGTCTTAAATGAGTTATAATTGGATATGTGTGATGTATATCAGGTTTTTGAATGATACCCTGTCCTGGTAGGGGGAGCACTAGCAGAAGCTAAAGAAGGGCTCAGTATAATTTATATTTTTCTGTTTTTGAATTATTTTTGTCTTATGTCTTTAAATGCTTTCAGACACTTATGAAGAAGCCCAAAGAAGCCTGCGGAGATACTTAAAAGACAACTGTGACACAACTGATATGCAGTCAGAGGAGGAGTTTGATGGTCGACCAAAATGAAAGTCAAAGTAATGTTATTTAAATGGATAAATAATAGAGTGCTGCAGTGTAATGTAAAAACCCGCAATACTAATTCACTGCTGGTTCCCTCAAGATTTACCTATACATTTTTATAATGGAGTTTTTCAGTTAATGAGTAAAATAAGGTCTGTGGTGTGCATAACTTGACCGTACTTGGACGTTTTGGTCTACAATGTAAATTGCACACACTCATATTGAAAATGCAAATTGAGAGTGTCACATTAGGTGTTGTGAACCATGACTGAGCATGTTTGACCCCGAAAGTCTGGAAAGGTGTGCTCGGGCACAGATTCAATTGGGCTCAGGCACGGCATGTAGTGTGATTCTCTACACTTTTTTTTAGTGTATGCATTTTTACATTGTACAATAAAATGTCCAAGTGTTGGCAATTACATATACCATGACAAAACATATTCATTTACTTTACTAAATTTTACTTACAATTCTGCCCATCTGATTCTTTGTTTCAGACCGAACCCTGTGTATAATCAGGCTGTTGACTCAGACGAGGAACGCATTGAGGTTAAAAAGAAAAAATTCCCTCAGGTTCCAAGAATTGTGATACCAGGTATTTTGTTGGTTAATACATTTTTCCCTTATGCTTATTGCGTTCTGTTTATTCAGATCCACGTACCCTGCAATATAGGGTTGTGCCTGTAGTATCGTGTATCGACGATAGATATCGCCTGTTTCTGATGCCTTTGACGATAGCAAGATGATTATTATTGTTATTATTTTCCAAGACCAGGAATTTTTGGTGCATCTACCTTCAGTGGAATGGGGAAATCCTCAAAAGACGGTAGGTTAGCTATTGTCATTTCAGTGTGAGAATGAAATTCTTGGCAATAGAATTGCACTGACTAGTAATTATATATATATATTTTTAATGTGTGTGTATATATATATATATATATATATATATATATTTTACGATATGTCAGTTTAATGCATTAACTTAATTAATTAGTTGTGAAAAAATAAGATGATTAAAATATTTTAACACAGTTAACGCGCTGGCCATGTCCACAGACCTGTACATCATCTTATATTTCATTTAGTTTGTTGATAAATATGATGCAGGGCAACAACTCCATAAATGCAGTTATGCCCTAAAATTCAAGAAATTGGGGCAAAAATGCTCCTGTATGAGTTGTTGTTTTATATTTATATATCACACAATATCACACAGAGTGTTGTGTCGAGAATAAAGGGGCGTGCCAGATGAAGCCTTGATTTGAGGCTTGTATTGTTATTGTAGATTTCACGTGACCAATTACAAAGAAAGCCTCATTTTCTGTCTGGTCAGGTGTGACCTCCATCATATTGATATTTGTACTGGTATTAAATGCCACAGTTTAATGGGTAATGAAATTATCACAGATAGAAATTCAGAAAAGTCTAACAAGTATGTATTTGTTTCTTGAATTTCTGTCTGTGATAATTTAATCTGCCCATTAATCTGTAGCATTTAATACCAGTATGAATATCAATATGATGTAGTAGATGAATAATGTACACGTATATGAATTGCATATGCCAAATATTTAATTTAAAAAATAATAATTCATATCCTTCATATTACTTGTATGACTGGAAACTTAAAAGTGTAAGTGAAAGTTTGAATTTAAACTTACTAGTAAAATAAGATCTGGGAGTTTGAACATTTTCACATGCAAAGTGAATCGCAGACCTGACTGGACAGAAAGTGAGGCTTCATTTGTCACTGGTTTCATCATTTTTGCATTAACACAAGCCTTGACTTAAGGTTTCATCTGGCAAGTTCTTTTATTATTGACACAAGGTCCGAAGCTTTGGTTCAGATGTCACATCACCACTGGGAAGCTGTCAGCTCCAGTAAATGGATAAGCAACAACCCTGACTGACTTGACTAAAGTAATTCATTGTTTTAATTATGACATTTTGCTGCTTTAAAGATCTAAGTCTTTCCACTACTGGTGCCCCTCTTCGTTCTCCAGATGTGAAAACTGCCCTCAGTCTAGAGAAAGATGTGAATCACCTCAAGCTCTTTCTTCATCAACTTTTACCTGCTGGTAGGCCAATTAATAACATAGTTATCTTATTTTTACTTATGAATGTTGGCAGGGGTAACAGGGGTTTGACTATTTTTCTAAAAATATAAAACACATCTTTTGTTTCAGTAAAGGAGCCAGGCAGTGCCATCTCCAGTAATGCAAACCATGGAACTTCATGGAATGACAGAAATGGTATTTATTCACCCTTTAATGATACGGCTAGATAACTCTTGGCTGAGTAAAAACATCCCAATGAGTTTTACATGATTGTTATTGTTATCAATCTTCTGTTAACATTTGTATTAATATATAACTCTATTGCTGTGCAACAACATAGAGGATATGCTATACATGTATTTCATGTTTATTATACTCATCTAATGAAAGGTCTGTTATTTTTTTCTTTGAGCAGTTTGTAGCTAAAATGACACTTGTGATTTAATGTTCTGTTTTATGGTTTCTGCTAGTTTTATTGTACTTACTTTAGTAAACTGTTGTTTTTAAATGTACTCTGTAGAGAAAATGGACTTGACTAAAGTATTATAAGCAAAAATGCAGAGAAATACTTTACCTTATGTAACTTAATATCTGTTTTCAGCAGATGAGCAAGTAACATGCAAGCCCTTCAATGAGATGCTACAAAATGGTATGTATGTATATAAATGTACTGAAATTGAGGTGTTAAGTGTTACATGGATTCGGTTTGATACTTAAATTGTCATTGTCTGCAAGTATGAAATACTCATAAAAGGTGCTGTTGCAGTTTCCATACTGGCCATCCATATGTTGGGCAAGTAATAAATTTACTTGCTAATGTGGAAAGTCAGTCTGCATATGAATGTGACATGCAGCATAGCAATAGTCACCAAGGTTAGCAATATGTGGAATATAATGGACAAATCTAAGTCAGCCATCATGCTGTGAGTAGCTCCACAAGCTATTACAGATGCAGCATACATAAAATGTATAAAACTTATAGACCAATTATCTGTTTGTAAACATTCGGGATGCGCGCGCAGCTTGGTTGCAGAAAACCCGGATAGATCGCCTTTACAGCTAGAGAATTACAAGGATACGGCACAAAATACTTAGATTTAAAAAAAGACTATAGATTATATTGATTAGATGTCATTTTAAAAATGTTATTCGGATATTACAACAGCTTGTCAGCCAGCCATAAGCAATGTTATTCAACGAAATTGACGTTAGATAGTGGGATAGTCTTACAGACCCGAAACAGGGATGACGTTTTTTATGGGCGGTTCAAGTGGCAGTCTGTGGAGCCATGGAATAAAATAACAAAAAGAGTAAATTTGATTTTATATTTCAAAATTCTGACTTTATTTTCGCTATTCCGAGATTATATTCCACAAGTCTAGAGGAAAAACAACTCGTCATTCTCTCTTTTCCCCTCGGCTCAGTTTATATCCCACACTACTGCTTTATTCCCTCAGAATTAGCAAACTCATTAGTTAAATCGAGTTATAAAGTCCGAATTAGGAGATATAAACTTGCATTTGTGAGAAACAAAAATCAGAATTGTGAGATAAAATAAAAAATGTTATGTAAAAATGTTAATAGTAATAGGTTTAAATAATATTTCATGCTGTAACTGTAGGGCTAATACAATACATCCCCTATGAACAGCATATGTGAATATTATGTAGACCTATTGTTTAAATCAAATTTATGCTTTAAAAGTAGAGTAATCATAGTCGTTTTCATCCATAGTATGTCCGTTTAAACGTCTGCGTTAGCTTCAAATGGCGTCTTTGACTACAGTATTGTATAAAAATTATTTGCATTCCGATTTTGACATCAAAAGGCACAAAAATATATTTTTTTCTCTTATTTCATGGAGTTCACCCGTTTACCTCCACTTGCTACCAGTGTTTTTCTGCAACCACTATGTGCGCGCAGCTGCAAATGACGTCACTGTGACGTCTACTCCAAATTGGTCTATAGGATAATTTTCCATTTGTGAAATGTGTGCTTCTCTGTGTGCTTCTTTTCAGTAGCACCTTCACACAGCATGGGAGAATACTACAATATGCCTGTATATAATGGTAACAATCAATTACAAAGACAATATTTAATACATATCCAGTAGAGTGTCCTTAAACATTATTTGTTTTTGTATTTATTCAGTGTATGAAAGCGAGAGTGCCTTTAATGGTAAGTTAAAACCATGTACAGATTTTTTTCACAGACATTGTTAATATACGTCGGCTTCATTATTTTTTGTATTTATGCCATTCTCTAGAAACAGGAGGTGTGAGTTGACATAAAATTGCAGAAAGAATTAGAGGCAATAGAAAGGCTTTTTAAAATTGCTGACAATGATGAGACTCGTTACCTCTTAAAGGAAAAAGTTCACTTCCAGAACAAAAAATTACAGATAATGTACTCACCCCCTTGTTATCCAAGATGTTCATGTCTTTCTTCAGTCATAAAATTTTTTTGTTTTTTTTAAGGAAAACATTTCAGGATTGTTCTCTACATAGTGGACTTCAATGGTGCACTGAGTTTGAACTTCCAAAATTACAATATATATACTTTTTAACCTCAATTGCTTGTCTTGGTCTGCCTAAACTCTCTAGGTTAGTGATGCGCGGATGGCGGTTATATCCGCGGGTCGGGTAATAAAAAAATGCCTTCTGATTATTTGCGGGTGGGTCGCGGGTGGATGAGATAAATTAATAATGACGCAGATATTAACTACATTTTCTAAAATATGAAGCTGTTTTACTTTGTTCATCAGCTCATCCGTGCATCTCTACTCTAGGTCTAGGTCTGCCTGTTTTTTCCAATTCAAGACAGTATGTTGAAAAACCCATCTCATTTTCTCCTCAAGCTTCAAAATCTTCCTACATTGCTCTTTTACCTTTTTTGTAAAGGGTGTTTGATCTTCTTTGTATGTTTACTTTGCAAACACTGGGTCGGTACTTCTGCAGCGATGTAGGACGATTTTGAAGTTGAGGGAAAAAATGAGATGGGAACTTTTCAACATACCCTAATTGTTTTGAACTGGGAAAAACTAACTTAAACAAGGCAAGTGTTTGAGGTTAAATTTTTTTTTTTAATTTAATTTTAATTTATTTATTTTTTTTAGAAAATAACTGATCGTTACACTAGATAAGACCCTTTTCCCCCAGCTGGGATTGTTTAGAGCCCTTTGAAGCTGCATTTAAACTGCATTTTGGAAGTTCAAACCCGAGAACAATCCTGAAATGCTTTCCTCAAAAAAAAATCAAATTTCTTTATGATTGAATGATTAACACTAGAACCACCAGAGGTCGCTGTATACCTAAAACTGCCATGCGGTAGTCAATTTAACATAAACAAGACTGCGCTGACAAAGGGAATTAAAGGAAGTAACTACATAATTGTGTGGTGTAATATTAGAATTCATTGTCATTATTCAATAAATTAAGACAATTCATGTTATTTAAATTACGAAAATAGCCCATAGACAACAATGTGTAATAATAACTTGCGCACACTGCATAGGATGATACGATGTCAAATTCAAGTGCACAGCTTCACCTAATGAATGATTAATTTATTTATATCATTCATAATTTGAATAAGAGAACAACACAAATAAACTTAGGGTAATAAAAAAAAGGACTATAATAAATAGCAACACAGTAGCGAACAATAAACAATAGAAATTGCAAAACAAAAATTAAATAAATAATCCAAAGTTTTAACAATATGTGTAACGTTAGGCTAAAACATCTAAATATGAGATCGCTGTCAGATGCTGAGCCGACCCAGGACACATAACAGACTCTCCAATAATCATGGTATTTAGTGTTTCTAATACCTCTTCGTCAAAAATCAACTGCCTTCTTTTACTCATATTGACTTTATTTATGAAACTGATAACCACTAATTTAGTGAGTAAAAGGCGCTGCCTAGAAATGTACAATGTAAAAACATAACCGGCAAGATTATGACAGTGCGAAAATACACGCATTATATAGTGGGTAAATTTAACCCGTGAAGGCGCTTTTAGGTATAGACCATTTCATCAGATGTAAACAAACTGGTCCCGATACACTTCCTGTTTCTTTTTTTTTACAACTTTACACAAACATCACAAAAAAATACAACCAACATAACATTTGACTGGATGAAAATGTTACATTAGCACCTTTAAGATGTTTTTATATATGTGAAATAAAATAAAAAATAAAAAACAACAAAACAGGAAGTGCTTCTGGACCAGTGTTGTTTACATCTAGCGAAATGGTCTATAAATGCTCAGTTTTTCGATCTGGTGTTATCTAAAGACTTTTTAACACCAGGGGATTTTAAATTCACAATTTTAGTAAAAGTCAATGACTGGGAGACTTCAGTGTTTTATTGAAAATCTGTTATGTACATTTGAATAACAGGTATGGGTAAAATTGACCCTGGCGGTTCTAGTGTTAAAGAAAGACATGAACATCTTGAATGACAAGATACACTAATATATTGGTAACATTTTAAAAGAAAATTCTCTGCTCAGACAGCATCAAAAACTTGGAGAATATCTTAATGATAAAATATTTTAGTTTGACCATTTGTATCTTTATAAAATTCAAAGAACTCTGTTTTCCCTTTCCTACTGAAAGTATATCCGTGACCAAGCTGTGAATCTGAAGTTTACAGAGGACTAGAATACAGCAAACAATGTTAACCTTTTTTCCCTTCAATTCTCAGTTATTTTAGGGTATTGCTTCCAAGTCCTTGCTCCTCACGCTCTGCACATTTCGTATTCTTATCACGTGCGATGTTTGTTCTATTCGACCGTAAGTGCCCTCAGAAGTGGACATCACTGGATATTCTGCCATGATTCCAGTTCGAAACGAGCATATGTTCCATACAAAGGGCATTAAAGTGTGTGAGATTCAAAATGAATTCCAAATGTATTTATATACAGAGATATATTATGTCACACTTGACAGTGTGTTTCGTCTGTGTGTGAAACGCAAATTAGTGAATGAATGTTCCAAAGTGAAGTAAACTTCAATGGATTTCCCCTGCTCTTCTAATGAATGATCTGAATCAGGTGTGTTAACTAAGGCTGCGTTTTACACCTGGCATTAACATGCAAACTGTATACAGATGTTGTCCACATTAAAAAGACAAGTGTAAACGTGCTTCTGATCGGAATGTTATCCAATCAGCATGTCCTGGTCTGGATCTCAGTGTAATGTAAACGCAATCCAGCCATCGCGTCTGCCAAAACACCTCATCTTTCTCCCAAACTGTCGGAAGTTAGAGGCCATGGAGCGCTAGTGAGACTACAGTTTTTGTTTTTTTTTTATTTGTTAAATCTCCCGCGAAAATGATTTTCAAATAAAAACCCGCCACTTTAGGTTGACTTTGAAAACCCACCACTTCGGGGGCCATCCTCTGCAGACTTATTTAAATATTGCACGGGAAAGACCAATTCGATTGGTCATCCAAGTAGAAGAGTGTGTTGATGTTGCCAAGTATAAATACACCATGTCCTGCTTGACTGAGGATACGATCTGCTTGATCAGATCACGGTGATCGCATGTTAATACCAAGTGTAAAGACAGCAAAAGAGAGACATGCAAAATATGCAGAGCAGGGGGACGTGAAGACTGGGATTGGGAACCACTGGTGTAAGCAGTAAGCATTGTACAATACCATCCATGCATTGCCATGTAACGTATTTGGATTGCATTGTCTAGGTTTTCTTTCCTTTTTTCAATCTTACTAGTTTTATGGATTATTTTTGTATTGTGGTACATGTTTGCCCTTTTTTTTGTAGGCCCATCAGAGGGACATTTTCATGGGTCGCCTGAATATAGTAAGAATAAATTCCTGCCAATTGGTACCTGCAACAGGTGTTGAATATTATGTATTTATTTATTTATTCATTCATTTTTAACTAAAGGTCAGAGGACGGAATCAAGGCAAATCATCAAAGGCAAGTAACTAAAGGGGTCATGAAATGCAGTTTAATATTCTAATGTTTCTCAGAGATTTTTACTGTTTCCTTTTTTTCCCCAAAAGAAATTTCATATTCCAAAGTTTCCGAAACCCTGGCTGTACTAGTGTCTGAAGTGAGAGAACTCCATCTAGAGGTCCAGGGTTTTATGAGACAGCAGCTATCGGTCTCTACTCCATTACCCCTATCACTCCCTTTAAAAGACTTGACAGAGTTGGAAGAAGCTGAACGGATTCTTCAAAGTAAAGATGCCAGACAAGTCATGGTAATTTAAGTTTGTCATTCAACACACATATCTTAAGGGGTGTAACGATCCATCAATAAGCATCAATACATCAATCAAACGATACAATGGATTGATGCAACACATAAGAAATCGATACCTGTAGTATTAATAGGCACCTTTATTTTTTAGCACTGTTCACATTTTCATGAAATTTCTGTCTATGCATTACCAAGCATTTTGTTTAAACTCATCTGTCAGGACTTGATAATAAGGGCTGTCTGAAGGCCCAGCGCAAGTGTATAAGACAGCTGAGGGAACTGTACGCACCAGAAACGTGACACAGAAAGCTGCATCTCAGACAGCGTGAATGCTTGAGTTCTCTTTTGCTTCTATTTGTGCTTGGATGAAGAAATACAGACAAAATTATATCGAAATGCACTTCTTGGCGAATATCTTAGTAAAGTCAGTTTGGTCTATATATTAACGTAAACAGTTCAGATGGTAAAGGCATATGTATAAGTATATTGGATCCATGCCTTCAGTCTTAAAGTGAAAGCAGACTAATAGTAAAAATGCTTCTGTCAAAGAAAAATTGCAAGATTCCAAGAAAAATAACTTGTGTAAGTTTGATTGGGATTAATCTATATTTACGTTATACAGTGAAGACTATGCAGTATTTTACATTTGATAAGAATTTCTGTACCTGAAAACATTTTTAGACCTAGCCTGCCTATTTTTTTGCAAAACCTATATTTTGCACATTTTAGCACAGAAGACTGAAAGACTTTCTTGAATGTTGTCATGGCATAAGATTACGTATCTTATGTGTGACTAGTTTTTTTCACCCAAATTATTTGGTTTTCTTGATTATTAAAAAGAAAGTGAATTTGGGAGGGGGTCTGGATGGGGGAAATTTCAGATAAATGTTTGTTATACTATATATTTTGGTTGCATTTGTGAGTTAAAAATTATAAAAAATGTAGCTGGTTGTGTATAATAGGTACAAAATATCATAATATTAATAAATCGATCAGTTTACTCCACAACCGAATCATATAATAGAATTTTTTGCAGTATCGGCAAATGTTGTATTTCTGGTTATAAGAATCAATATCATATCGTATTGTAATGAACCGTCCAGTTTACACCCCTAATACATCTATGTAACGATCCCGACCTCTGTGGTTCCCCCCGATCGCCACCAGAGGTCGTCATCACCTGAGTTCTAGTTCCCATCTCTCACCACATTTCCCATAAACCCCGTACCTGGTTCCGGCCCCCATGGACTATCATTTTCTGTCTCCCTCCTATAAATACTTCCGGGTTCCACTCCACCATCGCGAAGTCTTGTTTTGCCCCGGCTGACATTTCTGAGTGTTATTACTGTGTTGGATTACTGTGGACTGTTTCTGGACTGATCTATCGTTGTTTGAACCTTGCTGCCTGCCCTCCGGACTACCTGCCTCGTTTACGGACTATTGTTTATTCTGTCTGCTGCCTGCCCTGACCTCCTGCCTGCCTTACGACTCTGAGTATTGTCTGCCTACGTTTACCCTGATTACTGTTGTTGACCCTGCCTGTCTGACCCTGAGTATTCTTATTAAAACGCTGCAAATGGATCCCAGCTCTGTTGACCCTTCATTACAATCTACTTGGCAATTTTTGTTTTCTAAAATGTCGTAAATGTTGCAAGCTTTTAATGTTGTGCACAAATATGTCCCTTACACCCTTGTAGGTTGGCCGTTTTGCCATTGTGGGAGGAGCATCAGTTGAAGGACGTATTAGGAGAATGCTGACCTGTGCTCTAACCAATGAGTTGGCCTCTCAAATGAATTGAGCAGGAAAGAAACTGAAAGAAGAGCATAAACGAAAAACTGCATTCAAAGACACCAGGCTCAGGATGTGCATGTATGGTAAGCAGAGAATGGAGAAAAATGTTACGATGTGATATGTGTATGTGTGTATAGAGAGAGAGAGAGAGAGAGAGAGAAAGAGAGAATTATTAGGCAAGTTGGTATCCTGGTCATTTCCAAGCACATTTTACTTATAATTAACTATTAATTGTAAATTAGAAGGAGTCATGTGATGCGTTTCCTTGTTTTCCTTTGTCTTTGGAGTGTTAACAAGCTGTTTGTGCATATATAAGATCTGTAAAGTTGTAAAGAATAAAGTCTCAAACCCAAAGAGATATTCTTAAAAAAAGTTAAGACCCAGCCACACCTTCCTAAAACGGCCTTATTCAAACATGTCCCCATATGTCCTGTTTAGGTGCGGGATGCATTGGATTGCGTTTATTAAACTTTATTTTTCATATTAGGCTATATGAGACCATGAAACACTGACAAAACTGTTTTTAGCATTTATTTTACATTAATCACCATTAGGATATATAAAACACCACCACCTGTGTTTTATCCTATTGGTGATTAATGCAAAATAAACGCTAAAAACACGGTTTTGTGAGTGCGGATCATGCGGTTCAAACGGCTTTGTAAACTTTATTTTTCAAAATATAAAAATTGCTTGAATTTTCTAAAAATGATAGAGTTTGGAGAGGAGAAGGTAAAAAGCAATACAAAACAAATAATGTACAGTTTATGTTGTCATTCCTTTGCTCTCAAACTAAATGCAATGTAATAATAGGCCTTATTTAATAATAACATTAACAGTGCAGCATGCATCTAACTCTGGGTAAAAAGCTTATAATAAAATCACCAAAATAAGTCTTCATGTTAAGAATAAATACGCAAACAGTAATATTTTATTGGTTATTTCAAAATAAATTGATTATTTTATGATAAACATTTTTCTGTCTTTCTGTGCACTTATTTATTTAGCCTAAAAATTAAAATAATAATAATTACTATTATTAGTATTTTTTTTACGGTGAAGTAAACAGCATAATACTGTTTCAGCTATTAAAACAGTTCAGTTTTGCATGTAATGGCAAAGTTATTAGATTTCGTTTCAGTTTTGTGTTAATATAATTGAGAAAAACGTTTGCAGCATTTTTTGTTTGCTAAATATACGTTTTTGTTTTTTAAACTAACGACCAAGCGGCCAGCGGCAGACACTAAGTTGATCATAGCCAGTGTTTGGTCAATTTTGCCTTCTCAAATCATCAGGACTTGCCTACAATAAAATCTATAGATATAGGCTAAAGAGTTACATAGTATAAGTATAAAAACAATGTTAATTTCAACGTTAAACTATGAAACTATAAATGTGTTTATTCACCGCCTGTGTTTTATCCTATTGGTAATTAATGTAAAATAAACGCTAAAAAGAAGACTATTTTGTGTGTAATGAGTCAGTGTAGCAAGGATGAAGTTGTCGATCCTGACATTTCCTCTTTGAATGGCCTTTAGAGAGAAATTAATCTTTACAGACTACATAATTAAAGGGTTTTTGTTTTTAATTTGTTTAATTTCATTAAGTAATAATTTAAAGCTTTCTATCCACCTTATTTTTCCCATGAGACTGGGTGCAGCCATTTGTACATTTTTTTGTGTGTGGCTTCCGTCTCATCCACTTCCAGCTATTTTAGCTTCACAAAAGCTTGTTTTGCTGCTTGATATTTCAAACTGGTGTGTCTTAGCATATTATTTTAATGTATTATCTTAATTATGAACACACTGGTTTGTAGTGCAAACTGGGACAGCAATGCTCACTATAAAATGCTCACTATAAATAGTATTATGTATGGTGAGCCTTACAGTCACACACGCCTTTAATAACTACTAATACAGGGTTGCTGGGTCCTTAAAAAGTCTTAAATTTAGTTTATCAAATTTAAGGTCATAAAAAGTCTTAAATTGTACAAGAAAGTCTTAATTATGATTAAGAGGTCTTAAATTTTAGGCACGGGAAGACCAGAATTGCGATACAGCTTAGTGTCACGATTAAACTTCAAAAGGCTGTGATTTCGTTAAATAAACATGAGCGCTGCGCGTTCAAAGTCCGGTGCTGAGCTGCTTTGTGTACTGCGGTTACCGGGGAAACACATGTCTGCAGTTCCGAATGCGCCATCTGCTGGCAGAGATTGAATGTGCATTTTCAATATGCCTGTTGTTTTGAGTAGGGTATTCTTACAGTACAGGAGGCTGTAGTTTCAGAACCGCATTTTTAGGACCCTGTAATTTTTTTTTAATTATTTATTTTTATTTTATTTTATTGTATTTATTTATTTGTATTATGTATGCATTAACAGCTCATACTATTTATAGCAGTAGCTATTCAATTCTGTATATTATTATTTTTAAGGAAATACTGAATTTAGTTGTTTAATTGTATACACTTAATTATTGTCCTAACCAACTCCTAATCCTAAACTTACCCCTGAAATATTTAGCCTAATTTATTTCAATATATTCTAGACTTCAGTTCATTAGCTGCTGCGCTTCATGTCTGACGTGTGACCCACTTAACAAAGTGAAGTAAACAGTAAAACAATTGCTGTACAAATTAGTGTGTTTATTAGTACTTTAATAAATTTAAAATAATTTGAATACAAATACTAATTTACAACATCCAGCAGCACAATGAACTGTTTTGGACAGTTAAATGGGCTAAATGGAGATTGCTGACACCCCCTCGAACACTCAAGTTCATGTTAGCTTTTACATTAAAAATAAGATGAAAAGATAAAAAAAAAAATTTTATAGTTTCAATGGATCTAGTCTTTGCGTCTGTTTGATATTTCTTTGTTGGAATGGAATTGCTAGATGGCACTGTCTCAAAAAATAGGGTCCCAGAAATGTGGTTTTGCAGGAACATAGTATTGGGGTTGTTTTTGTTCAGACCAAAGCGAAAAGCGACCCATGTTTTTACCCTTCAAACATGCAGAGCTGTAAATGTGAACTGGTGGATCATTAAGAAGATAATTCATCATAAAAATCTAAACACTAACATGTATTTGTATGTTTTTTAAATTAATATAATAATTTATTGATAATTATTGTTTCAATTAATAAAAGGAATATTTTTTTCTATTTTCTTAAAAATTGATACTTTAAAGAAATGTGAAATGTATCACTTTATAAAACCTTTTGTTTTTGTGAAAAATCTGAACTGTAAATTGTTTTTTACAGTGGTTAAATATTAAACTGTAAAATGACTGTAAACTATAGACATTGCCTTACCCTGCTCATATGGTATTAATTTTATTTGTGCAGGTCTTAAAAAAAGTCTTAAAAAGTCTTAAATTTGAGCTTAAAAATCCTGCAGCAACCCTGTAATAGTAATTATTGTTATTTTAATTTGTAGACTAAAAAACTGTTTACTGTCTTAAGTGCACATTTAATCATAATAAATGCTTTATTTTTAAATAACCTTTTACAGTTTTGGAAATGAGTTTGTGTACTATTCATTCTTAACATGAAGACCTATTTTGGAGATTTTATTATAAGCAGCTTTTTACCCAGAGTTAGATGTTTCACTGTTAATGTTATTATTAAATAATTAATTAATAATTAACTGTACATTATTTGTTTTGTATTGCTTTTTACCTTCTCCTCTCCAAACTTTAGTTTTTTCGAAAATTCAGCCAATTTTATATTTTGAAAAATAAAGCAAAGCCGTCTGAACCGCGCTCTTCACTTATTTTATTTTGGTGCGTTAAAGTTTCATGATCCACACTTACAAAACAGTCTTCTTTTTAGCTTTTATTTTACATTAATCAGCAATAGGATAAAACACAGGTGTGGTTTAGCAGCTATCCTATTGGTGATTAATGTCAAATAAAAGCTAAAAAGAAGACTGTTTTAAAAGTGCAGATCATGAAACTTTAATTGCTTTGTCGGTGTTCCATGGTCTCTTATAGCCTATTTATGAAAAATAAAGTTTAAGAAACGCAATACAATGCATCCTGCACCTAAACAGGTGGCCTGGTTGAATCTGGGGGCGGGGCCACAAATCCATGAGTACAGTTTACAAACCTGTGGGAACGGATTGCGAAAGCGTGCGCACGGATTATGAATTTGTGGGTACAGATTCAAAATCTGAAGGTATGGTTTACAAAATCTGAGCGCACGGATTGGAAACTGAGGGAACAGTTTAAGCCTCCTCCCGATCCTTCGAGGCTGGATGATTGGTTTCTGGGGACGAGGTCTGCGGCACCGCCGCGCTCGCCCCCAGTGCCTTTCTTCCCAGAGGTGCGTGATGAGTTGGTCAGGGCGTGGCGGGCCCCTTATTCGGCTCGTTCACGTCCTACCTCCTCAGCCCTCGCTACCCTTGACAGCGGGGCGGCCAGGGGGTACGAGGGGGTCCCTCAGGTTGAGCGTGCGGTTGCGGTGCATTTATGCCCGCAAGACGCCGCCACCTGGCGGGGCCCTCCGCGCCTCCTGTCCAAAGCCTGTAGGCTTTCGTCGGCTCTCACCGGCAGAGCCTACAGTGCTGCGGGCCAGGCCGCCACTGCCCTGCACGCCATGGCCACCCTGCAGGTCTACCAGGCCAAGGCGTTGAAAGAACTGCACAAGGGTAGTCCTGACCAAGCGGTGTTGCAGGAGCTGCGTGCGGCGACTGACTTCGCCCTCCGGGCGACTAAAGTCACGGCGCGGTCCCTTGGTCAGGTGATGTCCACACTTGTGGTCCAGGAACGCCACCTCTGGCTGAACCTGGCGCAGATGGCAGATGTCGAAAAAGCAATCAGCAATCAGGCAATCAGTCACATCTTGCGTGTGACTCCCAGGAGGTCCCCGGGTGCCCAGCCTCAGCCTGCTCGTCGCCGAGGGCGCCCCCCTGCCGCCCCCAAGAAGCAAGCCCAACCTGCTCCGTCTCCGGCTGAGGCCCATGATGCGCGCCTCGCCGCTAGACGTCATGGCCGCCGCAGGGGAGCGGCGCCGCCCGCTGCTCAGGAGCCCCCCCAAACATCCAAGACCCGCAGGTCCACGCGGCGCTCCTGACACGGGCAGCCTGGAGATGATGGAAGCTGCTCTTCGGGGGACAACAACATCTGCCCCCCTGCTCCCGGTGGAGGACCGGGGCCGTCTGTGTGCTCAGCTGCCGTCGACCCACGGGTCGGCGGTACCCACCCACTCACAGAAAGAGCAGTTTTTCACATCTCTGGGCCAAGTGCCCCGAGTTCTGTTCCTGACCGACAAGATGTCCCCTCGGGTTCGGACTCGGAGCCAGCATTCGCCAGCGCGGGAACCTGGGAAGAAGGTAAGCGCCGCTCAATGCGGCCAGATTGCTCTCCAGGACGTTCATCCTTCTGGGACCAGTCCCCTTCCCCTTCCCCTTCCCCTTCCCGCAGGCCGCCCCACCGCGGTCACGTCGGTCAACGCTCCGCTGATCCCACTGGCGACCAGGCTGGCGGCCTGGTTAGAGCTGCCCAGCCCGTCCCGGTGGTTGATCCGGACGGTACGTCTCGGCTACGCGATTCAGTTCGCCAGGCGCCCGCCCAAATTCAGAGGCATCCTTTTCACTTCTGTCCGCTCGGACACGGATGCCTCTGTCCTGCGTGCGGAGATTGCAGTCTTATTGGCGAAAGACGCAATCGAGCCTGTCCCTCCAGCCGAGATGAGGTTGGGGTTTTACAGCCCTTACTTCATCGTGCCCAAGAAGAGCGGTGGGTTACGACCAATCCTGGATCTTCGAGTTTTGAATCGGTCCCTTCTCAGGCTGCCGTTCAAAATGCTCACTTCGAGGCGTATCCTTTCGTGCGTTCGACACCAGGATTGGTTTGCGGCCATAGACCTGAAGGACGCGTACTTTCACATCTCGATTTTGCCTCGACACAGACCCTTTCTACGGTTTGCTTTCGAGGGTCGAGCGTATCAGTACAAGGTGCTCCCATTTGGCCTGTCCCTGTCCCCCCCGCGTCTTTACGAAGGTCGCCGAGGGTGCCCTGAACCCGCTATGGCGGAAGGGCGTTCGCATCCTCAACTATCTCGACGACTGGCTCATCATGGCTCACTCGCGAGATCTGTTGTGCGAACACAGGGACCTGGTGCTTCAGCACCTCAGCCATTTGGGCCTTCGGGTCAACCGAGAGAAGAGCAAACTCCCCAGTGCAGAGGATCTCTTTTCTCAGCATGGAGCTGGACTCGGTCAATATGACAGCCTGCCTCACCAACGAGCGCACGCAGTCAGTGCTGAACTGCCTGAGATCATTCAGGCACAAAACAGCGGTCCCTCTCAAAACATTTCAGAGGCTCCTGGGGCATATGGCAGCTGCAGCCGCGGTAACGCCGCTGGGCTTGCTTCATATGAGACCGTTTCAGCGCTGGCTACACTATCGAGTCCCGAGATGGGCATGGCACCGTGGCACACTCCGGATTAGCGTTTCCCCGCAGTGTCGCCGCCTATTCAGCCCGTGGTCAGATCCTGCCTTCCTACGGGCCGGAGTCCCCTTAGGACAGGTCTCCAGGCATGTTGTGGTCCACACAGATGCCTCCACCACGGGCTGGGGTGCTGTATGCAACGGGCAAGCAGCCTCGGGCTCCTGGACAGGACCTCGACTGCTTTGGCACATCAACTGCCTGGAGTTGCTGGCAGTGCTTCTCGCGCTGCGTCGAATTCTTTCGATGCTCCGCCACAAGCACGTGCTTGTCCGCACAGACAACACTGCGACCGTAGCGTACATCAACCTCCAGGGTGGTCTACGCTCCCGTCGTATGTCGCAACTCGCCCGCCATCTGCTCCTGTGGAGTCAGACGCGGCTGAAATCGCTGCGCGCCGTTCATATACCAGGGGAGCTCAACCGTGCAGCCGACCAGCTCTCACGGCAGCCCACCCACCCTGGAGAATGGCGACTCCACCCCCAGACAGTCCAGCTGATTTGGAGTCGATTCGGCAAGGCCCAGATAGATCTGTTTGCCTCCCCGGAATCCTCCCACTGCCAGCTCTACTACTCCCTCAGCGAGGCTCCCCTCGGCAGGGACGCACTGGCACACAGCTGGCCTCCGGGGCCCAAGTACGCCTTTCCCCCAGTGAGCCTCCTTGCACAGACCCTGTGCAAGATCAGGGAGGACGGGGAGCAGGTTCTGCTGGTTGCGCCATACTGGCCCACCCGGACCTGGTTCGTCGACCTCACGCTCCTCGCGACAGCCCCTCCCTGGAAGATTCCCCTGAGGAAGGACCTTCTTTCTCAGGGGATGGGCACAATTTGGCACCCGCGTCCCGATCTATGGAACCTGCACGTGTGGCTTCTGGACGGGACACGCCGGCCGTGATAGAAACTATCACTCAGTCTAGAGCCCCCTCCACGAGGCAGGCCTACGCACTGAGGTGGGGTCTCTTCGTTGACTGGTGCGCCTCCCGTGGGGAGGACCCACAGAGATGCCCGATCGCAGTGGTGCTCTCCTTTCTGCAAGAGAAGTTGGAGCGTAGGCTGTCCCCTTCAACTCTCAAAGTGTATGTTGCGGCCATCGTGGCATACCACGATGCAGTCGATGGAGAATCCATCGGGAAGCATCAACTGGTCGTGATGTTCCTCAGAGGTGCGCGTAGGGTTAACCCCCCTAGACCGCACCTCATTCCCTCTTGGGATCTCTCCGTCGCCCTTCGGGGCCTGCGGGGACCTCCCTTCGAGCCGCTGGGTTCAGTCGAGCTTAAGTTCCTGTCGCTTAAGACAGCGCTCCTGACCGCGCTCGCCTCCATCAAGAGGGTCGGGGACCTACAAGCTTTCTGTCAACGAAGCGTGCCTAGAGTTCGGGCCGGCTGATTCTCACGTTATCCTGAGACCCCGGCCCGGCTATGTGCCCAAGGTTCCCACCACACCCTTCCGGGATCAGGTGGCGAACCTGCAAGCTCTGCCCCCGGAGGAGGCAGACCCGGCCTTAGCGTTGCTGTGTCCCGTCTGTGCCTTACGGGTTTACGTGGACCGCACCCGGAGCTTCAGACGCTCCGAGCAGCTCTTTGTTTGCTTCGGAGGACAGCAGAAGGGAAATGCTGTCTCCAAGCAGAGGTTGGCCCATTGGGTGGTAGATGCCATCACGGAGACCCGTGCCCCCTAGGAGTTCGAGTTCATTCCACTCGGAGTGTTGCCTCCTCCTATGCGCTGGCGCACGGCGCCTCGCTAGCAGACATCTGTAGAGCTGCGGGCTGGGCGACACCTAATACCTTCGCAAGATTCTATAATCTCTGCGTTGAGCCCGTGTCCTCCCGTGTGTTAAGGTAACATCAGGTAATTTGCGGGAGGCCGGCAGGTGTCGGCTTGCTGCGCCATTCCCACGGGATCCGTGCGCTATTCTCCCAGAATGTTCCCTCCGGCGAACCTGGGTCCTCCATGCCCTGCAGTCAGGACTAGATGCGGAGTAGTCCGCGACTGTGCTCCGACTGGGTCTCCTTCGCCCAGAAGGTTGTGGTAAAATGTCTCAGTATTTTTCCACAGTCAGCCAGAAGGCTGTGTTTTCCCTCATATATCTATAGCCAGAATAGATTTATTCATCTTCTTTATTCCACATGCCTAAACCACATGTGCTCCGCCCCCCCAACCCATGCTTCAGTAAACAACTGGCACCCCTATGGGGCCCCTTTACTGGTCCCTAGGGCGTTGGGAAGGTTACGTATTGACTCCACTTTCCGTCACGTCCGCCTGTCGGCACTTGGTGTCTTGCGTAACGCAGCCTCAGTGTGGTGGCCTTTTCCATGGGTCTGTTCCCATATGTAACGTCGTAGTGAAACGACTGAAGGGGAACGTCTAGGTTACGTACGTAACCCTCGTTCCCTGAAGGAGGGAACGAGGGTTACAGGAACTCCTTCAGGGAACGAGGGTTACGTACGTAATCTAGACGTTTTGCTGAGCAAATACATTTCAACTGTACTAATAATGTTTCAGTCATCTGTTGTGTTTCTGTCTTGGTTGTTTCTATTTGCATTTGACTGAATTTTGCTGAGGCAGGTTGCAATTTTTATATGCTGTTATGGTTTTCCAGTCTCTTCTCTTGGCAGTTAGATTCTGTTTTATAAATTCAGAATTCATTTGGTCATCCAGTTTATAATAATTTGTATGCAAGTTGTAGTGTGTTTTATTATATAGTTGTTTTATTCTAATTGTGATGTTACTTCCTGTTTAAATGGGTATGGAGCATAAATAAATAAATATGTTTACATGTAAACTGAAGAATGTTGAGTTTTTAAAAAAAATCTTTTCAGCTCTACATGGTCTCTGATTTAAAGAAATAAATCAAAACGGACATGATTTACTGTCATAGAATCTTGCTGTACATAAAGCAAGACTGAACAAAAATTGCTTCAATGTTGATTCAATGTAAAATAATTGATTTCATTTAAGTTGAACAAATATTGATTTTATGCCCCTCTTGATCTATTTTTTATCGTTGAAATAACATTATTTCAGGGTGCAAACCTGATGAAAAATCAATGCTAAATTTCAACATTGATTCAATGACAAGTTGGTTGATGCTTTAATGTTGATTCAATGATGATTCACTGTTGTTCTGCTATCTGGGTACTCTTCTTTAAAGGTAGGTTTGTGTACACAGTGGTTGAATAATTTGTTTTATGTGTGAATTCATCAGTCTGTAACAGTTTCAGTTATGGTATTCGTTAGATTTATGTTATCAGTTACCATGTGGTGTAGTTTTACTCAAAGACACAACATGATTGTATCAGAAGTAGTTTATTTCACATGATATTTACATATATCATTTACATGTATCAGCAAGTATTTTAGATTAGCACTATGAATGTTTATTTAAAGAGGTGTGTATTATGCAATGAAAGAAAATAAATTAGAATTATTGTTAATAGAAAGTTTATGATTGATGTAGAACACATTGAAGTTGTAACACATATTTTGGCACAAACAAAAGGAAACGTATTTAATAATTTGCTGATGCATTTCAGCAGGTCATGCATACTTATTCATTATTCCTGTATAAAGAGCCCTGCTCACGACATGCCGAATATCATAATGTCCTTGAATAAAGAAATTTATTGAAAGGCATGCAGCATTGAAAGGGCCCTTTCACCCAGTCTCACTTCCGACAGGTGACTATTCAATACCATTTTTGATACCGCAGGGAAAACCTGCCCCAACTTTAAGGGCATCATTATTATTTATTTATTTTTATTGAAAGATATATATAACAAGGCGAACATAATAATGAGGTATATTTTAAATTAATGAAAACTTCTTGAGCTAGTAAAACACTAAAAAACTTATGGATATGAAAGGCATCCAGCTATCACTGTAGCTCAATAAAAAGAGGACAATAAACATACTACTGCAGGAATATAAAAGTGAAGTCTTTATAATGTAATGATAATTAGTCTTGATTACATTAGAGCTATAAAATAATGATTGTTTTCAGGATATTACAAATATCTGCAGTTACACTAAGCATTAATTTGTAACACATAGAAGCAGTCTGAGATTCAAGTGGTAACTTAAGACATACACAGGGTTATCACTTGCACTAAATTTGTTCTTCAAATACTTTCAAAATGTTCTTGACCCACAATACCTTTTTTTTTCACCAATTCAGAATATGACATAAAAATTCCATTCTCACATAGATCACCTATTACAGGTACCCTTTAAGCTGCCATTATTTCCAAAACGCCCCTGTTTTGGCAATACAAATTTCAGGATTTTTATTAAGAGTTTAGATGCAAAACCCTCTAAAAGCCACCTCGGTCAAAAATGAGATAATGATACTGAGTGAATGCTTTCAATGCACAGTCCATCAAATACTTTCACTTCAAACTCGCTAAATCCCAGCCTCAGCCCAATCAGAAGTACCGGTATAGAAACCTATACATAGGAGCCAGTAGGAATGGGCGGATCGATCCTCACATCAAAATATCTATTCTAAAGTGCATTTTTAACCATTCATTTAATTTTTTTTAGCAAGAAATTAGGTGCATAAAATAAGCCTCTAAGAGGAACAATAGACTATTAGCGAATTATTGTGCAACAGCCACATCATGTAATTCATTAAAATGAAAATTTTTTAATCGCTTACCAGCCCTAATATATAGGGTTGGGAAGGTATTTCATTACAGATTACAAAATACACGTCCCTTTTCACGTTTATAAGCAAAATTTGTATTTCCATGACGCGCTCGGCTTTCTGATTTTCTCTTGCATTTTACTGAGTCATCTCTATCTGCACTCTGCAGGTCAGGTTTCTATTTGAACAGGAGGCACCAGAATCAGAGTCAGATAATCACCAGTTGCCTCATTGGATAAAATTTCCAATCATTATACATTAATATAGCATATTAAATAAAAATAAATTACATTAAAATTTATCATAAATTAATTAATTATTTAATACATAAATAAATAATTAATAAATACATTCATTAATTATTACACAAACTACCAGTCAAAAGTTCTTGAACAGTAATATTTTTGAAGAAGTCTCTTCTGCTTACTGAGCCTGCATTTATTTGATCCAAAGTTACAGCAAAAACTGTAAAATATTGAAATATTTGTACTATTTAAAATTACTGTTTTATATAAATAGAAAATGGAATGTGAAAAATTATTTATCAATTAATATATTTAGAAGTTTGATAAATACAAATATATTTAAAATTCAAATTTAAACACTTCAAAAAAGTACCTGAATTCACTTCTCTGTTGCTGTTCCATAGTGATGCTTGCAGAGTGGCAAAAACGTTTGAATAGACATCGGTAAACAATCCTTATATCAGATGGGAGGGAGCAATATGCTAATCTCGAACACATTTTTTTGTGATCTACTTTATATTCACTTCCTGCTTTGACAATATAAGTGATGAAGAAACATGGTCAAAAATCCCCACATTTATGAAAACTAATGTTTAAATTTATTTTTCATTTTTTTCAAGTTTTAAAATAAAAGATAATAGTTTGTTAACAATGTAGATACTTTTATTATGAAATCACACAAAGAACCAAACATGGAATTAATTATAATGCATTAAATAAGAATATTAAGAATATTTCAAACTTATTAAACAAGCACTTCAGTACATTCCTCTTATGGAAAACATTTATTAAATACCATAAAACTCACATATATATCCATTATGTCACGGTTGTGTGAGAATGAGACGTAGGAAGAGGAAATAACAAAAAAGCTTTAATAAAATCCACAATCGGAAAACCCAGACAGGAACGGCAGGGACACACACACCAACGTAACATTAAGATCCGATGACAAACACTGAACAGAATACAACTTATAAAGACAGGATAATGACAGGTGTAGGTGATTAACTAATAATGACTTGACAAGGACAGGAACAGGAAGGACCAAATGTGGGCAACAGAGGGAGAAACCCAACTCAAACAGTCCACAGGGGTGTGACATTACTCCCCCCTCCCAGAAGGTGCAACCTTGCGCCAAGGAACAAAACAAAAAACAATGGAGTGTAGGAGGAGCCTCTGGCGGAGGACGGACTTCCGGGAGGAGGACAAAATGAGGGTGGTGACGACGGAGGGAGGAGCCAGGGAGGAGACAGCAGGGGCAGAGCCATTTATCCATATATCCATTTCAAAAGTACAAATACTGGGATATTAGTTTTTTGAATTGCTAAAACACATTTCCTAAAATCTCATCTCTTTGTCTCAAAACACCAAACACAAACTCTAAAATTCAAGCTACACTCACAAAACCTTCGACTTGTGTTGCAAAATCAAACATTTGACCCAAAACTATTTTAACTTTACTCAAATCAAGCACTACTCTCAAAAACCACACAAAACCAGCCAATGTGCAAACACAACTTAGCAATGATTACACACTACATAAATACAAAACACTGTGGGATAGTGGGAAAATAATATTTATTTATTCATTTATTCTTGTACTTACATTTAAACAAAAAAGCTCACATATAAACAAAAGAACTGCAGCAAAGAAAGTTTTATATAAGAAAAAATTATATATTTTTACAGCATATTCAGATAATTTATTCTGCCTCAGCATCACGCCTCTGTGCTGGGTGAGGCCACAGGACTTCATCCACATCACATGCTATGTTCTCCCTTGCAAGGCAATGAGGAAAGATTCCTTTAGCATGCCGAATCCAGCCCTGGCAAGATTCCACTCCTATCTCACCACATGCTCCATTCATTGCTTGAAGTAGATTTTGCTGTGTGTAAGGGTTATGGTCATATACTTTCCATCCCCAATGCCGAGAAAAACTCCATAGGGTTTAAAAAGGGACAGTATGGTGGAAGAAACACATTCATAAAATGCTGCTCATTGTGAAACCAATTGCGTATTCTTTGACCACGGTGAAAGCTCACATTGTCCCAAATGATAACATACATGAGATGCTCTGCCTGCTCACAATCTTTCTGCTCAAGCAAAGCATCCCGTAGACCATCCAGTAATGTTAGTAGAATTTCGGTGTTGTATGGCCCAACAGTAACATGACTGTGGAGAACCCCATAGCTGCTGATGGCAGCACAGAGTGTTACATTTCCACCACGCTGGCCAGGCAGTTCAATAATGGCACGTTGACCTATGACGTTGCGACATCTTCTTCTTCTTCTTTTTGCTAAATTGAATCCAGCTTCATCCATGAAGATGTATTCATGAGGCCTAACCATTGAGTCAAGCTCAAAGATTCTCTCTACACAGTGAAAAACTACATTTAGTTCTGTAAATGACACAGTATGATGTATACATGTGCTGCTTCCCAGAAAATACAGTATACATTCTAGTACTGAGTTTACTGTAAAAGTTTACTTACTTGCACATATTGACATCGTTACTCTTTCACTCTCTCACAGTTTGACCTGATAAACTTATTTCATCCTTATCTTGTTGCGTTGCAAGACACGGTCAATTTTTGACAGACTCACACTATTTATTCCCTCAAAATGTATGTTGTCTTCTATAATCCACTGCTGTATTTCACGCAGTCAAATTGCATTATTTTGACGGACCATATCCACAATAAGTGTCTCCTGGTGTTGTAAGAACATGCGTGTTCGTCCACCCTCATGTGGCCATCTTTCAATTTAGTTTACTTAGAAGTATACTTTATATATATACATATATATTTTATCCAGTAAATGTTTTCAAACACAGTACCATGGAAAATTATTTTTCATTGTAACCTTACTGAGACAAGTACACTTTTTCTGTTTTCTTCTCGGAAGGTCCGGATTATAGTAGCCACTGAGAACCCAGCAAACAGGGGACGTCCCCCGGACGTTGCAAACGTCCGTTTAGGTCCGCAGTACGTTCGCTTTGTAACGTTCGGAGAACGTCGGTATTTGGTCCGATTTGTAACGTTCACTGTCGAACGTTTGAGAATTAATTGTAAAATAAATTACTTTCATTTATGCAAAAGAAAAAGTAACTTCTGTAATTAAAGATGTCATCAAATCACGAGTCTGTTTCAGCATTTCGACATCAAAAACAAGATACACTTCAATAATGTAATTGAACCCAGAGCCGTATAGAGAGAGAGTTGCGACAACTCCATTGACTCCAATGGACCAGTTTTTTACAGCAATGGCGGATTGTGGAGACGCGCAATAGTTCCCGGAAGTAAGCGCTAATACTATCAGCGCCATAGAGATGCAGCAGAAGAGACTGCTGTGATCGACTTTTACAAGGTAAGACATTTATAGACCAAAACTATGTATTGTCAGAGCAGCTAATTAAATTACCTTACGCATTAAACAGATTATTATTAGATTATTCCTCACTAAATTAGTAGATTTAGGGGGCATTATTCATTCTCTTAATACAGTTTCATTTATCGTTGTGTAACTGAGGCTTTTAAACGTGCTTGAGGTTTTTTTGTTGGTGGAAAATTAAATATTAGAATTAAATTTATTGCAAAGGATGCTGATGGACCAAAGTGAGAATGAAAAAGAGGCAGACAATTTTTATTTGAGAATCATACTAGGCTAAATTACCGGAAATATATTAAATACCACTATTGTATACAGTTGAAGTCAAAAGCTTACATACACCTTGCAGATACTGCAAAATGTTAATTAAAATAATTTATTTTACCAAAATAAATACATTTAAACATTGTTTATTTAGTACTGACCTGAATAAGATATTTCACACAAAAGATGTTGTTTACATATAGTGCATAAGAGAAAATAGTAGTTGTACATTTATAAAAATGACCCAGTTCAAAAGTTTACATACACTTGATTTTTAATACTGCTAATATTGGTAAATTAATTCAAATTTTGCAGATTCAGGAAGCTGTATGTAAACTTCTGACTTCAATTTTAATAAAGGTAATCACAGTAAACCTGTACTTTATTACTGTTTTATATTTGCTGTACTTCTGTACTTCTTAGCTACTGTAGAAGCACTGTGTGTGTGTGTTGGAGGAGCAGCGATGCCACAGGACTGATACGTGATAGAGCATCACTTAACCATTTCTCCTGTGTTTTTCTCCTTCTCTATTTTGCTCTCAGAACAAGAACCACCTGAAGACTCCTTGTTACGAGAACACCTCTGAAGAGATGACACCAAGCCTTGAGAGGACTTCAGATGACGCCACCTCCGAATAAACACACAAAACTACCAAATTTTCTTTGTATTATAATCAACATGATCAAATCATGTGATCATTACTTTAATGTATTGTTTCTGCTGAATACATGATGTTAACTAACTGCATGATTTGTATAGTCTAATTTTAGAACATTTCTGCCATATGAACATTACTTTGACAGTTACACCTGTTAACATAGGTCTTATTTGTAACGTAGAAACATTAATTTTCTGTAAAGCTGCTTTGAAACACTGTGTTTAATAAAAAGTGCTATACAAATAAATGTGAATAAAGTAAAACTTGATGCATCTTTTTTCACCTCTTCAAGCCGGTAGGAAAACGTCTCAGGTTATGTATGTAACCCTGGTTCCCTGAGAAGGGAACGAGACACTGCGTCCTCTAGGGGGCGCTAGGGGGAACGCCGTCTGTGTGACCTGTGTCTGAAGCCTACATACAAAAACATCAACAGAGTTGGCCGGCGACAGCCTATGACGTCACTTCCGGCGCGACTCGTCGCTGCCGGCACGTCACTACCGGTGTGACCATAAAGGGACGCCGGTAGAACAGGACGGTCACTTCTTCGTCTGAAGCTCACATCCGAAGCATGGCCACGAGCCTAGAGGACGCAGTGTCTCGTTCCCTTCTCAGGGAACCAGGGTTACATACGTAACCTGAGACGTTCCCTTTCGAGGAACTCAAACTGCGTCCTCTAGGGGGCGCTAGGGGGAACGGTTATACCCACGCTGCCATGCTGAGGGGAGTGCCTGTCGTGGGAGAGACAAGCACTAAGTACCAACTCCCTAGGCCTTAAGGGAGTCGCCCCTGAGATAAGTGACGGCTGTCAGTAAAGTATCCCCTTATGGCCAGAGCCTGGGCTACATACCTAACTTACCTGTAAGGGTCGAGCCTGACCCGAGGCAGAGCCCAAGCTTGGAAACCGAAGTATTCCTTTAAGGGGATATGGCCGAAAGCCTAGGATACCTAGGTTGGCCTGATACTCAGGAGCCACTGTAGTTCCGCATGATTCCCTCAGGAGCCGTAAACAGAACGCAGTGGTACTCCCTGCTCACCTCGGTGAGCGCAAATAAGGAGCGCGCTGGAAATAGAGCGCGCAAACCGTTCTTTTAGCCTGGCAGATGCTATGGAGAGGGACCCAAGGTGACTGGGGTTTTCAACCATCTCGAGAAAGGGTACGGGCAAAAGCGCGTGAATCCCTACCATAAAGGATTTTAGAATGGACGCAGAACACCGGTGCATTCCATACCACAGCATGGATTTGAGAAAAGTGCCCAAAGGTTCATGTGTGCACTTACCATACTCATGGATTTTAGACGTACCGTTGAGAAACGGTGAAATAAGAAGACCCTCAGGGTGAGGGGAATACTGCCGGCTTAACAAGGCTCTAGGGGGAAAGGCAGTAGGGGCGTATCTCAGCCGCCCAAACAGACAATGCTCAAAGTAAAACCCTCAAGAGAGGGGAGCAGAACATGCCAAACAGACAGTAGCCACAGCTATCAGTCTATTAAACTGCCAAGAGCAGATACACTCAACCACACAGGAAAGGCAGTGTATCGGGACAGGCTTCTACTCCCGACAGGAGGAGCCACTGATCCCCCCAGGGACGAGCTCAGAGACCCTTTCCGTAGAGAGGGGAGCATCATCGCGCCCTGTACAGGAGCCTTAGATGAGATTTGATCCCGGCGATCAATTCCATTGGCCTAAGGGGGAGGCAGTAAGGGCGAACCTCAGTTGGCCGATAGGGCAGTGCTCAAGTAAACCCCCCGAAGGGAGGGGAGTATACTGCACTAAGCAGACAGTAGCCTCAACTAACTGTCTAATAATACTGCCATAGGGCCGATACATACAACCAAAATAGAAGGTAGTGTATCGGAACAGGCGTCTACTCCAGAGAGACGGGAGGGACACCTGATCCCCCCCAGGGGAGACGAGCTTTCAGCAAACCCTTTCCGCAGAAAGGGGAGCATCGTTGCACCCTGTAAGGGAGGCCTTGGAAGTGATCCGATCACGGAGATCTTTCTCTGGATCTGATCCCGGCGATCAGTTCCTTTGGCCTAGGGGGAGGCAGTAAGGGCAAACCTCAGTTGCACCAGGCAGACAGCGGCCGCAGCCAGCTGTCTAAAAATACTGCCAAAGACCTGATGCACCTAACCACAAAGTGGCGTATCAGAACAGGCTTCTACTCCCGAAAGACAGGAGGGACGCCTGATCCCCCCCAGGGGAGACGAGCTCTAGCAAACCCTTCCCGCAGAAAGGGGAGCCTCGTCGCACCCTGCCCAGGAAGAGATACAGGGACCAGATATGACGGGGAGCCACCTCTACAAAGCTGCACAGAAAGCAGTAACATCCCCAGCCCTCAGGCTGTACTGCGGGTAACCTCTCAAGGGGGCATAAGCCCTTCCCACCCCACACAGACCTATGCTTACCACCTCGATGGAAGCATGGGCCCTGCTCTACCAAGGCCCGCAGAACCTTGGGAGCAAGGGCCGAGAATATAACAAAAGGCTCCTCGGAGCACTCGTAAGATGGTGAAACATAGCGTGATCAAGCCCGCTCCTCAGAGGGGCGACCCGCTAGATCACCGCATTGCAAGGGAACAGGTCTGTGTAAAAGACAGAAAACCCAGCAGCAGAAGGCCCCTCAGGGTGGGCCGCAAATAGAGGGTCTCAACCAGGTGGCCTCAGGCCCATGTGTCTATCCCAAACGACCAGGAGCTCCCTGCGAAAAAGATTTCCGAAGAGCTTACCTGGAGGTAGGGCCGTAACCCTAGTTGTAGTGCTGTAGTGAGGACCTGAAAGCCAAAAGTGGCCATGATGTCTCCAAGATGAAGGCAGATCCAGGACAAGCAGGCCACAACCATAGTCAGAGACCAGAGGGGGGTGCTCGAAGAGGACCTACTTAATAAACAGAGAACAGAAAACACAAGAGACGGGTCCGAACATACAGCAAAGGGAGACTAGACACATGATAAAGGATCGTACTCACCCATCCGAGCCCCCTCTATAAGACTGCACAGAGAGCAGTAGCGTCCCCAGCCCTCGGGCTGTGTTTCAGGTATTCTCTTAAGGAGGCATAAGCCATTCTCAACCCGCACAGACCTGTGCTTACCATCTCAATGGAAGCACAGGGCCCCGCTCTATCAAGGCCCGCAGAACCAAGAGAACAAGGGCCCCAATGTAGCCAAAGGCTCCTTGGAGCACCAGAGAGTTTCCGCAGAAACGACTCTGACTCGTAACATGGTGAAACATAGCGAGATCAAGCCCACTCCTCGGAGGGGCAACCCGCTAGATCACCAAATGGCATGAGAATAGGTCTGTATGATAAAGGTGAAAATCCAGAAACAGAAGGCCCCTCAGGGCGGGACGCAGATAGAGGGTCTCAGCCAGGTGACATAGCTCCATGTGTCTATCCAAGGATGTCCAGGAGCTTCCTGCGAGAAAGATTCCCGAAGAGCTTACCTGGAGGTAGGACCATAGCCCTAGATGCAGTGCTGTAGTGGGGACCTGAAAGTTTCCCAATCGATATGCTGAAGGCAGATCCAGGCAAGCAGACCATAACCATGGTCAAAGACCAGAGGGGGGTGCTCGAAGAGGACCTACCAAAGGAAACACACAAGACAGGTCCCAGAAATACAGCATGGTTAGACACATAACAAGGGATTATTACTCACCTACCGTGGTTCCCACGCCTGACTCCAGTTACCAGAAGACCTTCTTGAGAAACTGCCAGACCATCATAGTAGGTCACCAACTTATAACCCTAACAGGGGAGATAACACCATCTAGGCGGGGCTCAGGGAGACCAATGCTTAAAAACCCTGGCTAAGAGCTCAAAGAGACCGCTACTTAAAAAACCCTAGGAAGGGGAGCAATCACCGAGCTAACACCTGGCTATCCTCAGATAGACAGCTCTATAAAAAGGGACAGGTTAACACACAGCTAGCCTCAGATAGCTGCACTTAACCACATAAATAATGCAAAAACTATAACCATCCTCAGATGGCTATACTATCCTCTTCATTTTCTGTCCATACCCTCGAGTATGGCAGAAAATTAACACCATAATCGCAACGCGCAGCATATGTTCAATCCCCTGGGGAGCTGAACACGCTCCGCCCACGCGCCACATTCCCACGGGAATAAGGCGGAACGGAGCCGCCGCCGCGAATGCGTTGGTAATGCCAGAGAGGCGAACACACTCATGCAAATTCGGGTATAGACAAGACTCACCTCCCTCCTTTGCGAATGCATCGTGATGAGCACATCCTGTTCCTTCGCGAGCTGGACGCGCTGCTCCCGACCACACACACACAGCTCGCGAGCTTCGTGCAAGCGGATACGAGCACTGAATGCGACGATCGCATTTAACTCCCTCGAGAGCTGAAAGCGCAGCTGGCTACCGCACACATGGCCCGCGAGCCTTGTGTAAGCGGGTATGAGAGCGTGTCCGCCTCTCACAACAAGCAACAAATGCGGTGATCTCGTTCAATTCCCTCGAGAGCCGATATTCGCTTAATCCTCACCATATAAGGACCGTATGAAAGGTGCGGGTACCAGAGCGTGCTTGTTTCTCGCAAGAGACAAGCAAAGAGCGCAATAAACTCCACGGGAGCAAAGAGCGCTCGCTCCTTACCACGCATCGTCACACGAGTCATAATAAAACATTTGGTGAGAAACATGCACTCAATTCGAGCTTTGGTTACAGACAAAAGGTCAGTGAAGACGAAGAAGAGACCGTCCTGTTCTACCGGCGTCCCTTTATACTATGGTCACACCGGTAGTGACGTGCCGGCAGCGACGAGTCGCACCGGAAGTGACGTCATAGGCTGTCGCCGGCCAACTCTGTTGATGTTTTTGTATGTAGGCTTCAGACACAGGTCACGCAGACGGCGTTCCCCCTAGCGCCCCCTAGAGGACGCAGTTCGAGTTCCTCGAAAGGGAACCATACATTCATTCTGCTTTCTGTGAGTGACTCTGGAGCATTCCCATGTAGCACAGCAAACAACATGCTTTTCTATTTATTATAAATGAATAAATCAGTTGCTGTAAATAAGTGTATAACAAAAGTCAACATGCACAAAATATATAATTAAATGTGTAAAAACAATGTTTTAAGTTGAATACACTATGAAAATATTTATATATTAATAATTATGGGGTGAACAAGAATCAAAAACATTAAACAAGATGAATTTCCCTTAATTTAATTTTAGAATTCACTTATTTGGTATTAAGACAACATACCAACAAGACAATACCATTTCAAAACAGCAAATGCAGTCTTTAACCAAAGTTACTTTAGCCTAAAATTTGTTAACAAGGCAAGTAGCGATAGTTGACCACATTAATCCACAAATATTAGCATATTTTATAATTTAAATACAACACTGATATAACTACATATACATGTCGATGTATTTTATAAATGATGTAAATACATTATTTTATTGTCTACTAATTAACCAAAATTGCAGTTCTGCTTTCCAACTCCATGGCTGCGTTCGGAACCGCATACTTCCCTACTATGTAGTAGGCAAAAAGCAGTAGGCGAGCGAATGAGTATGTTTGAATCTTCAGTATTCATAAAAGAGCAGGCGAGAATTAGTAGGCGAGTGCACTCATTCTCGCGAGATTTGGACGTACGTATACTTAATTTGCGCTCTAATATGCCTACTTACCTACTATACAGTAGGAAAAAAGAGTACGTGAAGAAAGAAGTACGTTCGAAACCTAAAAGAGTAGGCGAGAAATCCCCGGATGTTCTACTGCTTCAGCCCAGATTTTGGAGTGTTCATCGATGGATACTTTTCAATCCAAGGAGGCCACGGGAGAGCAATACGTCATCATCGAATGTAATTGAGAACCATGACAAGGGTGTTTACAAATGTGAGTATTGCAAACCAAAACACGGTTCCTTGTGTTAAAATCGTATTTGCTGACTTACTGAACTGTATATTTAGGTGCAAAGACTAGACAGTAACGTTATAGTATATTGTAATTTTGCTGTAAAAAACATGTTTAATTGTGTATAGCAAACAGTAGAGCACCAGTAAGCACACGTACGTCAACAAAGTGGATTTACATAAGCCATATACATCTTCGATTACTAAATGTTTATTTAACAACTGACAGTAAAGTGTTGTAAGAGAATTGCAGATGAGCACATCACAACATGAAACAGACATCTGAGTGAGTGATGTACGTATGTGTGCTTATTATGTAGAATTCACTGCTGTCAACACTGCTTTAGTTGAATGTAAATAGTGTAAATAAACACATGTACATAACTAAACATGAGTTCACCTGTTTCATTTGTCCATTACTGTTGATAAATTGAGGAGCATTTGTGTTTGATAAAAAGCCAGTTAACAAATTAGCAACTACCTCAAAATGTGAATGCATTATTGAATCACAGAGGTAACTGAATCATGTCTGGATGTTACAGGGACAGATGATACATGCGTGTGTTTATCCGGTGAAGAGTGACTGATGAAGGAATCCTGCCATCATAGGCTTTCAGTGAGTATACATTACATAAAAGAATAAAACATCTTTTAAGTCTTAAGTTGTACTTTATTTTATTGATTGTAACATCAAACTTATTTATTATAGCACTTTTGATTTGTGATTTCTGTGAATTTTCTGCAGATCTTTTGTGGTGGAGCAGGTGACGGCAGCATTTGTGGGAAGAAAGGAAGACCTGAAACAAAAATATAAAGTAAGAACATTTTGTTACTTTAATACAGAAATCAAAAAGTTTTAAATTATTGTAAAAAAGAAAAAAGTTGATATGAATGCTTTTGTATTATATTCGTGCTTCTTTGTATGATCTGAAATGTCTGCAGACTGGTGTGAACAGTGAGAAAGGAGAAATCCACAGCAGCATCCTGGAAATGGTCTGGTGCCATGGATGAGATCCTCCATCACTCCACCTGCCCTTTACTGCCTCATCTGATCCAGATGTTGCTGTGGCCTCTTCATCCTCAGTGAGCTCAGAGCCAGCGAGAGCATCTAGAAAAAGACTAAAAGACATTGAAGATGTGATTCTGTTCTGCCGGTTTCTGTTCATACAGTATTAGTCAATGGAGGCCGACTTTCAGACGTTCCAAAAGCATCAACAAATAAAGTCATGAAACTTACTGTGCTATTATTACAGGGACCCCCAATCCCCTTGAGAAAAGTGCCTTGCTCAGGTAGTTGTGAACCAGCAACCTTCTGCTTACCAGTTCAGCAGTTTAGCCAACTATAAAAGTAATAGAGCTACAACAAAAATTAGCATGTGAGTGTTAACATGAAATGAAATTTGTCAAGAAATGGAATGCTGACAACATGAATTGTAAAATCTTTTACTCTGTTTATATGTTTCACAGGTAGTCGAGCAGACACAGTGACAGCCAGATTGTCCCGCACAGGTCTCCTGCTCTTGCCTCAAGGTTGTGGGGTTCAGTGGTGTGTCTTCATGGTCTTTCTCATCCTCTGGCTCAACAACATCCTCATTGAGAAGAGTGAGATTGTGAAGCACAGCGCAGCAGCAGAATTGGCACAGCTGCATTGAGATGGCAATAGGATGTGGGGTTCACCAACTGTAAATACATGATTGTTAGATCAATAAGTTTGAATAAAGCTGTTTCATCTGTTGTTGACTTGTATATTTATGTATTTATTATGATGCTTTTATTCCTTCTTTTACTCATTTATTCATGTTTTCTATTGTTGTCAATAAATAAAATATACATACTTTGTTAACTAATGCATTAATTCATTGCTTAACTGAAAACTGATGGATTCAAATCAGCTGCATTTGTCGAGTGTATATTCATGCATAGCTATGTCAAAAAAGTTAATATAATTAATTATTAGTTAGCATGTATCTTTATTATTGTGTGTGAATGTTGGGGTGGGCTAGCAATGCAGTTCTTTATGGTGTTATCTTAATTTTTAAGTAGTAATACTTACATTTTTCAAATGTAAAATCAACAGTCTCATCAAATGTGAGATGTTCCAGCAGCTGCCTGATGTCTCCTTTGTGCAGACAATGCAAACGTGGAGGTGTATTTTAACTGTACTTGGTAGGTAGGGTTGTTGAGTTACTGATGCTATATGAGGTGTTAGTGCACTTGTCACTCTTTTTATTACTATTATTATTATTATTATTATTATTGCTTATAATTACATATAAGATCTGGAAATATGGTTGTACCTAACAATGGACAACTATAATGACAAAAAATAGAAAACAAATATCATGCATTCATCATGGTATGAGATTATATACACAGAAAAAAACAACAACATCATAGCAAGGTTAAATATCTAAACAATTCACCACGGTGCTTTTTTAGAAGCCTGATGGATGAAACGACAAGATTTAACAAGAAAAAAAGAAAAGAAAACAATGGAGATTTAAACCACTTAAGCCAATTTTACACAAAAAATGAAGAAATTAACTACATATTAAAGAGAACGATTTCATCTTACAAGTTTCCTTATAAAATTTAAAAAAAAATGGTTATACTACAATCACAATAAAATGTAAAATTGTTTCTTTAATAAAAAAAATTAGCCACAAAATTAGCAAATTATCAACATCAAAATATTTACAGATAGATCAAACCTGCCGCACCTATCTTTTAAATTGTTGCGCTTGTTATGAGCTCGTAGATCACATGATAACGTAAACATAGCGGATGACGTCCGAATTACATTCATACTCAACGAGATTTGGCTGTAAAGTACGTACTCTTTTAGCGCTCGTTAAGTAATTGAAATTAAGTACATACTCATTGAGTATGCGGTTTCGAACGCAGCCCATGTATTCCAATTGCCCGCTATGAACTTCCTGGAACTATTTGAAGTCTACACGAATCACGTGATGATCGAGCGTTTTGAACTTCCGTTGTCGCAACTCTCTCTCTATACGGCTCTGATTGAACCTAGGCTACAATTAGGCCCTATGTATTCCCCATGCATAAATAAAATAATGTTGAATCCCTGAAGAGTGATGAATGCAGCCAAGGAAAACATGAAGAATAGAAAGAATAGAAAAAAGTGGAAAATAACACAGGTAAGACAAATAAATCAGTTCTTACTTTTTAATATTTACATATCAAGCTGTTGGTAAGCTGACAAGATAAGTTATTTTAAGAAAAGTTAAAATTTTATTTTTTTTTTTTTAATTATTGCATTTAAGATTGTTATGCAGCGCAAAAATGAAAGTGTAAAAGCCAATCAAATGAGCTCGTGATCGAGTGACGTCACTTAGGGTAAGAGCATGTATCCATGGCAACGCTGTGCTGCTGAGTGACAGTTAACGGTCTCCGTGATTTCCTCAGACATGGCCTTGAGTTTTTGCTTTTGTCCGGTCGAAAAGGTATTTATACTTTTATACTTGTAGACATCAGGTACCGTAACCACTGCGTATCTCGTAATACTTACATTTAATGAAAAGTTTACCTTTTAAAACGTTTGCTGAGGCTGTCAGTCGTGTAAAGCCCCGTTCACACTACACGCGACACGCAGCGACAAAGCGACGCGATCCCATTCATTTCAATGGAGAGCTGGCGATTTCCGGCGACAAGAGCGACAGCGGCCGTAAGCGACCGTTGGCGACCGGATGTGGGCGTGTCCAGCGACGCGACAAAGTTCAGAATCTCTCAACTTTATGCAAATGAAGAGCGACTTTCGGGAGCGAGAGCCAATAGGAGAAGTTAATTCTTGCCGTTAGCAATTGTCCTGTTTTATATGACATGTCTCTGCCCACATACAGGGACATAATTTTAAAAAATGAGGCATGGAAAGGGGTGTCCGATATCGTGGGGATTCCAAGTAGGTTTTTAATTAACTAATAGGATGTAAAATTAGATATTACCTCTTAAAAAATCAAAACCAAAATGTGTTAAATGTATGACAACAGACAAAATCATAAATGATTAGATAGCAAATAAACGTACCATATTAAAAATAATATTAACTGCATTAAAATGAATTGTAACCTGCTTGTCTTGTTTCTAAAGTTGCTTTGGATAAAAACGTCTGCTAAATGATTAAATGTAAATGTAATTGTATAGAAACACTACGGTTTACACGCCATATTTACATACACAATGTATAAAATGTATTAAATTGTTATGTATACTACATAAATTAATGTAATTATATTAATACTGTAGTAATGCACTGTGTACGTAAACAAACTTTATATTAATACAATAGGCTATATGTATTCATGTGTTCAGTGCAATATAGGCTGCTGCATGTACAGTATACATATTAGAGTGCATGTACACACACATATACATATATATATATATATATAGATATAAATAAATATACATTATATACATTTATATATATAAATATGCAAACAATACATACTATATATTCTCTTTACATTTGATCATAAATTGTCATAAATGGTAATAACAGAAATATGTATCTTGTGTGTGTGTGTGAATAAATACTATTTTTCCCTTTTTTTTAGGTTGAAGAATGCAAAAAGAAATGGAAAAACCTTCGTGATATATATAGAAGAGAGTTAAACAAAATAAAAGAAAGAAAAAGTGGCTCAGCTGCGGATCCAATAAAACCTTGGAGGTACAGTGCCATCATGGGTTTCCTTAACCCCTTTATGGAGTACCGAAGCACGAGTGGAAACATGTCCCAAGGGGTTGGGGAGCCCACTGTGGCAATTGAACTCCAAAGCCAGGCAGCACCAGTCAGACAGCCAGCAAATCAGGAAGAAGCAGCCAGCCAGCCAGCCACAGTCACCAGTCAGCCAGATCCCGCAAACAGCCAGCCGAGTGAAACCAGCAGCCAGCTAGATCCAGGCGGACAGGGAAAGCAATTAGGACAAGAGGGTGAAAAGTCTCCCCAAGGCATCTCAAAAAGGCACCGGGGGGGTGGGACATTAACTTTTTTTGAGAAACGTCTTCTTTCTGCTCTAAATAGGGCAGAGGCACCTCCATCTCACCCCACATCTCATCCCCCATCTCATCTCCCATCAACATCTGATGATCCAGATGAACTTTTCCTCCGGAGCCTGTTGCCACAAATAAAAAATCTTAATTTGAGAAGAAGGGAAAGGGTTAAATTTGAAATACACCGAATCATCTTTGAGGCACAGTGCAGCCAGGACCAGGAGCAGAGTTTGGTACAGATGACACAGCCATGAGAGACACCTATGTGGTTCTGTACCCTGCAGCTAGAGTTAAAATATGTGTTTAGTGTTCATATTGTTTGTGTTTTTTGTTTATTAG